>CM039135.1:21329139-21372849 GCA_022036555.1 Microstegium vimineum | reverse complement strand
TATTCTTCAATGTTGATCTCCTAGGCTGGAGATGACGACCTTGATTCTTGATTCTCATGACACTCCAAATTATGACAATGCTCTGGTCTTTGCTTAAATGCGAATGTACTTCTTCTCCATTAACGATGAATTTAACTTCTCCGGCCCCGACATTAATGTGTGCATTTGCAGTATTGAGAAACGGTCTCCCGAGGATAAGTGGTGTCTTCATTTCTTCCGGCATGTCAAGTACTACAAAATCTACAGGAATGAAAAAGTTCCAACTTTTTACCGTGATAATCTCGGTAATCCCTGCAGGATAGTGAACCGATTGGTCGGCTAGTTTTAGGCACATTGATGTGGTTGTGAGTGTGGAGAAGTTGGGCTTGTCGAAAATTTTCTTAGGCATGACGTTGACGCTTGCTCCAAGATCACATAAAGTGTTCTTGAAGTTTTGATTTCCGATAGAACAATCAATAGTGGGGCACCCTAGATCCTTCTTCTTAATAAGTCTGCCGATCTACCATTCTCACAGATCTCCCAAAACTTCGTATCAAGCCATTGGAGGTAAGCGGACATGCGCACCTTCCAATAGGCAAAGTTGGTTCCATCGAAGTAAGGAGGTTTACCAGCACCTCGCTCCATGTCGCCTTCGCGGATCAAGAACCGTGTAAGGTGGAATGATCCTTAACCGGCTCTGATACCAATTGAAGGACCGAGAACGGCGACCAGAGAGGGGGGGGGCGTGAATGGGAGCCTCAAATATCTCTCGAAATATTCAGACGAAAACAGAGCAAATGAAAGCTCACCGGCAGTGGAGGAAAACTCACCGGAAACCCCAAAGAAGAGTTCTCAACCCCTATGAGAAAGAGGCAAGAGTTCCAAGCAAATCCGCCAGAAAAGCAGGCGACAGACGCTGGAAGACAGTGCGACGGACGCTCCAGGGCAGGGCGTCGGACGCTCTAGGGCAGGGCGTCGGACGCTGGCAACGGACGCTTAGGCGAGCGTCCGTCGGCCTTCAAGAGAGCCTGACAGAAGCTGAAAAACTACCGAGGCGACGGACGGTTGGCGACGGACGCTGTGAAGATCGTCCGTCGGCCTACCCGAGAGCAAAATAGAACTGCACAACGCACAAGACGTGACAGACGCTGGGCGACAGACTCTGAAGAGCGTCCGACGCCAAAACCGAAGGACAGAGACAAGCCGAGTGACGGACACTGACGTCAGCTCGTACCAGCGTCTGACGCAAACCGTTGGAGCGTCCGACGCCCCCGACAGAAGCGCAGAAAACGCGAAACTCGATTTTCTCTTCACCACACCTTTCCAAATTCGCACCAAATGATCACCAACTGCTACCAAACTTTGTAGGCATGATCCTTGAGCAGCTGGGAAGCTGTCCCAAAGAAATCATCGCTCAATTTGGGTCAGTTAAGCGGGCACAAAAAGATTTCGATAGAAAACCCCAAAGTGAAGAACACCGCAAAGAAAATGCCTGATCTGAGTGCTCATGAGCTTTTAGGAAAAATCCTTCGGTGCAAAGTTGCTCCTCACAAGTACCAAGAACTTGGTTTAAACGGAATTTGTAAAGCTTCTCTCAAACAAGAATTCTCATCTCGGGAAGAAGAGAGAGCAAAAGCAAAAATGAAGAACACAAGCTAAAACGCGGGACACGATCAAGTAATCAACGCCGCCATGGCTAATGGAGGTTACGGCCTCCGATTCCTCGCGACAAACTCAAGTTCTTACAAAGGTTGGTGGAAGCAACCTAGGGATCTCATGAACTAAAGAGACAGAATGGGGGCAAGTGATTAGATTTCAAGAGATGGGATGAGGGATACCCCTTCACCCCCTACTTATCGGGCTTTGGTTATTTCCCAAAGACCCCCCTAGATACATTGAGTGAACTACCTAGCCTAAGCATTGCAGTCCAAGCTCCGAAAAATATCTCCCCCATTTTGAATGGATGGCCCCGCTTCCTGCCGAGAGTTGCCGTCGCCTCGACGCAACCTCCAGGATTCCGCCACGTGCCATCCCCGCTTCCTCGGAAGCTCCGCCTAGGTTTTGAGGTCCAAACCCAGGAAACCCGCCACCGGTAGCTTTCGGCTCAACTACCGAACCCCGAGTTTTGCGGCCCAAACTTAGAAACCGACGCGGTTGGTTTTGAGGCCCAAACCACGAAACCGCTCGACGCGAGCCACCTTGTCTTCGCCCGGTCGGACTCCGAGCCCCCTGAGCCTCCGCTCGACTCGCGCATCCACCATCTTGACTCGGTCGACTCGGTCTACCTCCATGTCTTCTCGCACTCGCCGGTGCCAAGTACTAGCCACCACAACTAGTCCACCGGCGCCCATGGTCCCTCAGTCCGAGCTCCGCTTCCGCCCTTCACCGCTCTCAGTCCATCGGCACGGAAAGCCTCTACTCGACCTTCTCCACGCCATTGACCACTATCACTAGGCATAACACCTGCACACCACAAGCCGATAGACAAGCACATGTTTTCTGCTTTCGCAGAGGTTAGGATAAGCCACTCAAACTGAAACACTCACGTGTTGGTCAATCACTCATCACCAAAGCTGAACATACATGGGTATTTATCCACCATGTGTTCGCAAACTTTAAGTCACATGTGAATAAGTCTTCCAACTATTTACTGTGGAGGCATAAAAAATATTGCATTAGTCATTTGCATATAAAATTGAAGATCTAAAAATATATTTGAATATTCGAATTCTACAAAGCTCTAGGCAATCAAGGCATAAATGGTTTACCGCTAACGCTTAATGTGTTCCACGAGCTTTGTTGTCTATTTGAGTTTAGCAGGATTTGGAAAGACTAGACCAGATTAGATATCGTCAACTACTTTGAGAAGTACCACTACATCAACTATCATCTTTGAAGTCTCAGAGAAGTGAAGTAAGACACAGTGTCTAAATGAATGACTATGTCAACATCCAGCTTGAGGGAGAGCACCCCCATGTATCCAGGTAAGTATCCTTACCCTCGTAGGTTTACTTTTATATTACATTGATTAATCCAAATAAAAATATATATATGTCAGCACATGAAGGTTCACACTTAAATAATTATGAACCATAAAAGCTACAACTTAGACGCTCACTATATCTATGGTATTTCATTGTCTATTTTATCCTTAAGTAAGTTTTCTATTCCGTAATAATAATAGCTATGTTTAGAAGTTGCTAATAATAAAATGAAGAACTCTGAAGAATATCTTATACATGCTCAAATGCTCAAAAGAGGTCCAAGAGGTGGCCTCAAAATGTTTTCTCATGGCCATACAACTGAGCTTCCTCTTCTAAATGAGAAACGTTGGTTGTATAGGACCTGCCAACTAACCCTTGATTTAGATCAAGGATGTGGGCAAAGAAGTGTTGCAGGTTCCAGCAGGAGAGCACATGAGGAACCACAGTTTGCTCATTTTGAGCAAGGTGGTCCTCCCTGAGGAGTTGTTGGCGAGGAGGAAGACGGCGCAACTTCCGATGCCATGGACACTTCCAGTGGCATGCCTCCTCGACCACCAGGTCCTCAAAGACCACGAGAATCCTTCTCGTCCCCACGAGATAGAGAGCATCGTGAGCGGAGGAAACAAATGGAAAATCTCTCCAATGCCATAGGAGAGCTTCGCATTGAGCATGGTGTGACAACAAGTATAGTCCAGCAAAACACCGAACAAACTCCAAGCACTTCAACAAGAAGAAATCCAGCGATGGAGGATGTGGTGGCAACAGCATCCATATCAGCCACCGCACTATTGAGTAAATGATACGCTTGGGGAGGCCCCTCCCCCACGAAGGTAAGTATTTAATTCCAACATTTACATTCATGCATTTTATTGCTTATCTTTGCTTGCAATTAAAAAAATCTCTCTAAATATGATAAAAAGAACAAAAAGACTTCTCTCTACTTCCATATGTTCCATAAATGTTTATCTCTCTATGGAAATGATGAATAGTTGCTCTGCCGTAATTCCTTACAAGTACCTAGTTTTCAACCTTGAATTCTCCCGAGTTTTAGACATAACTGTTTTGACATAAGATTTACTCTGAACCTGAAACTTGTGGGTTGCGAATGCTTGAGCTAAGTCTAGGTAGTTGATAGGTATGGTAGGAAAAAGTCTGAGCCGCTATTTATCTTATTCCAATAAATACTAGAGTTATGGATCATTTATCTTTTGAAAATTGAAAATTTTACATGATGAGTCTCTGTATGATGAGAGCTTGAATTCCTACCACAGCCATATATAAATACCCTATAGATTAGGAAAACATTCACTATCATATTTACCGCTTGTATTTGCTTTGAGTTTTGTCAAGCTTTGTTGACCCTTAGAGACTTGTCATGCTTTTAAAATCAAGATCACGTACACTCCACTCATATATGCTACTTCTATCCTTGAGGTACGCATCCACATATATGTCATTCAGATCCACTAGAAAAATGCTCTACTCCTACCCTGGGAGTAAGTAACAAAAAATATCCCAGTTATCCACCTATCCATATCATCCATTACCACAGATATAACTGCTCCAAGTATTTCCTTGTTATCATCTCTCAAAAGTGTTATTATAGAAAGAGACTTGGGGTTGTCAAAAAAAAAGAGTAAACATCAACAAGTGTCCTATCAAAACAATGGGTACTTAGATGTCCGCATCTCTAAAAAAAGAAGAGCAAGCCCAAGTTCTCTAAAAAATTCCAAGTTCCAAGTTCCAAAAGAGAGATGTATGTATATATGTATTCAAGGAGAAAAGTAGAATTAGTTTTCCATCATACACCTTCATATATCCACCATACATATATTCACCACATATCCACCCTCATACATCCACCATATATCCCATACACATGCACATCTTGATTTGATTGTATGTCTTGTTTCTGTGGATCCATTGTTTGACTTTACAATATATGCTTTGCAAGTATGTATGCGTTGTTTCTCCCCACCTATGAACTCCATATATTGCCTATTAGTTATAGGGTGAGAGAGAGAAGGCACATTATTACTTTGCCAGTCCCAACTAGTATTCTGAGAGAAGGCATAACACCATTGCTGCCTTGGTGAGGATCCACAAATACCACATATAGAGATACTTGAGAGGGTCATACAAAAGAGACTTTGAGTTTTATTTTGAAAACTTTGCAAAACTCTAGGATGAAGGTAAAGTGAAGAGCTTGAAACATAGTGCTTGTCTTGATCATTCTACTTTTCAATTGCTCAAGACCCAAGTGATGGCTATAAGCCCATAGTTAAAGGTAATATGGGTAAGTTTGAAAGTCTGAATAGTTTACCCTAATCCAGAGGAGAATTCTTGTTTGAACGCATGTGCACCTTTAAGGCATGAAAGCATTGTAGCAACTCCTGATCCATCACTGAGTCTATCTTTTCTTAGGGACGAGCAAAAGGTAAGCTTGGGAGACTTTGTTGACGGTCCTTAAGTACCAATTTTAACCGTCAACTAAACAAGGAAAATGATCTAAATGAAACCAATAGCTAGAATTAGGGTTTATACTAATAGAATTCCACAAGTTTTGGTGAATGTCTGTTTCTGCCGGGGGTTATCAGGAAATACCAAGGAAAGGCCCAGATGTCATGTTTACATAGAGATATTTATCAACCGCACAATTTCCTGTACCTTAGAAGGTTCTAGGAGACACCAGAACGAATGGGAGGCAAAACGGGCCCGGAGTCAGGGCGCCCGCCCTACCTCAGCAGCCAATCAGGCTCAAGTTCACGGATCGAGCTCCACCGCGTTTACCTTACCTGAGTTTGCACCCAATCCTATGGATAGTTGTGGTAGCCCCAGGCGTGACAGCTCTGTAAGGCCTTTGTAGTCCACCACGTTCAAGTTGGTGTTTTCGTAGAGCTTTTGGCAGCCTCCCCCCGACTACCTTTTTCCTAGTCTTTGTCGAGAGTCGGGAAGGTACTGTTGCTCTAAAGTAAGTAGAGTATCGTGGACCTTTGATTAGATACCCCCTTAGAAAACTCTAAAATCTCTCTATCCAGTTATGTTATCTATCCTTGGATGCTCTTAGTTCTTATCTAGTACACTTCACGTTCCCCGTGGAAATCGATACCCTTAGAATACTCACGAGTGAAAGCTACATCGTATCCGTGCGCTTGCAGATTTATTTGTTTGCGTTAAGAATTATCAACACTCCTCCGCTGCCGACTGTTGCTATTTCTTATGACTATTGGATAAATCCATAAGCGCACAGATTATACCGTTGTAGCACTTCACCTAGGAGTATTCCAAGGTATCGTAATTTATATTTTCCCAAGGGAAAGCTAGGCTACAAATGATAATCAGAGAGAGATCCTAGAGAGCACCTCAACTTAGTACCAACTAGTAAAGGGGGTAAACGATATATGTGATAGGAAGGGGTTGATGAATGAATAAGCCAAGGTAAATGATACTTAGAACGGACTAGATAGATTAGCTAGGTGGGAGGACAATGAGAGAGTAAAGGGACTCCTAAGCAATTCACTCTACTTCAATATACTTAGCCAATTAACTAGTCTAAACACTATAGTTTTTCTCCTCAATAAAAGTATGTTAGGCGATGGGATAGATCAGTAGGAGGACAAAACTCCTACCGGACCGCACCCTCTTCTTACAGGGGCCTTACCTTTTAAGAACTTTCCTAAGAACACGTGGTGGAATACAAAGACTAGTCAAGGCTTTCACCCTCTGGCTAGCTACCAGAAACAATCCGTGCAACAAGCGGTAACCAAGGATAAGATGATGTATAGGCACCACGCTTACACACAACTTACTACTTTGACTATGATCTATAATCAAAGCACCCTATGACAGGCAATGATCGCATACGGGAAAGGCCACAAGGATCACAGACTATTGAAGTAAAGGCTATTAAAGAGCTGTAGGATATAACAAGACTATATCTAGTATAGTAATGCTCAAAGTAACTACTAAGTAAATTAGAGAGAAAAGATAATATATTGATAAAGGTAAAGTCTTACAAAGAAGGAAAGATACAAGAGCTATACCAGACTTCCCAGAAGACAACTCCGAAAATCCCGAGCACAGCTCGACTCAACTCTAACTCCCACTCTAGACTGACTCCTAGAACAATCTAAGGAATAGAGCTTGTAGGATTCTTCACCATGTGTAGAGAGGGGGTGTGACCCTCTATTTATAGTGGGAGGTGGAGAAGAGGCTACTCCATCGCCACAACATCGATCCAGTGGGCTTCAATCCTCCACCCTTGGATCAACCGACCCTTGAACCGTCCTTGGGTGGATGGTGGTGATTTCCACCATGTGCCAAGAGGCATGGCGGTTGGAGGGAGCCAATCCGACCAAGGGGGTGGTCGCCCGACCACCCCTATGGAAGGTGGGCCCACCTGTGGCCTTCTAGAGGTGGTCCCACTAGTCAGTGACCAAATGGGGCCCTGGTGGGCCCAGATGGGGGTCGGCCGAAAATTTCTGCCAACAAGATTCCCCAAGCTTAACCTTTGCTTGTCCCAAGGAAACAATCAAACTTAGCTCGATGGATAAGGAGTTGCTACTATGCTTTATATTTCAAGAGTACTAGATCTACAACAATCATACTTCTCTTTTGAATGGAAAAGTTAGCAATAAAGACTCACCCATATTACCTTAGTCCTTCTTGGGGCTTATAGCTTTATCCTTTGTCTTGAGAGGTTGAGATATATAACAACTTGACTTGAGCACTAGTTTTATCATCCTTTCACAAGTTTCGTATCAGATATTTTGCAAGATTTTGTAAAAGAAAACTTAGTGATCCTCAAATGGTACTCTCGAGTCGCTCATAAGGTGTATGATTCCTCACCAAGGCATATATCAGAGTTTGCCTTCTTTCATCCTATCTCTATCTTGGGTATTTTATACGCACACAGATAAATCTGCAAGAGCACGGATACCATTGTACCTTTCACCCTGGACGAGTTTTAAATATCGAATCCACAAGGAAACGGGAGAACCAACTACGCTCTAACTTAACTAAAAAAAGTATATGGTAAGAACAAGATAAGGTGAAAACAAGGTTAAAGGTAAGGGAGAAGAATCTAATGTAGGGGTGATAATAGGAGAATAGAGATGATAACTGGGGTTTCTCTGCTTCTAATATCAAGGAGATATATCTAGATCTGGGGACTAACCACGTGAAAAGAAACAAAGGGGATGTGGGATACAAAGGTAACAACGGAACTGTCACTTCCACGCTACACCCACGGACCTAGAATGTAGGAGACATTCACAAGTAATCTAGGTCTAAGCACCGCGCTTACATCTATACTACTCCTCTAACCTATAGGGTCCTATAGATTAAAGTACTCGAAAGAGTTGCAAACCAGAAGCATAGTAATTACTCAATGAAATAAGAAGTAGATTACTAGAGTGATCTGAGGATCAAGTTTAATTAGGGCTTGATCCTGTCGAAGTACAATAGGAGGAGGCACCGATAGGCCGGCATCTCCTCTAATCTTCCCTCGCTCTCCATCTCTCTACTATCTAGATCTATTCTAGTTTAGAGAAGAGAGAATGTCCATTGGAGGGACACCTCTCATCTCCAAACCCTAGCTTTTGCTCTCTCTATGAATTATGATAATGGGGTCTACCCTCAGGGGGTCAGGGGCCTTGCTTATATAGCCTCTTGAAATGAACGTCGGCCGTCGGATCAAACCGACCTTAGGCAAAGGGTTTAGATTCATCCTGAAAGGCGGTTAGGCATGATCCGCGAAGTTGGCCATGATTGGCCACAGGAGTAGGGCGGGCGCCCTAGGGGGTAGAGCGGGCGCCATGCCTGTGGGCCTGCTCACCCTCTCGCTCCATCCCGCGCCTTCTTGACCCTTCTAGATTCTTCTTTTTCCTGTGGATGATAATTATCTCGGTGTAAACCTTACATGTGGGTCGTTCCTCCATATGTCCAGATAACCCCCTACAGAAACATGCATTCACCAGAACTTGTGGAATTTCATTATTAAACCCCCCTATATCTAGATGGGAATTGCATATGGATCCTTTTTATGTTTAGTTGACGGTTAAAATTGATACTTAAGGACCATCAACAACTCCCCCAAGTTTACCTTTTGCTCGTCCATGAATAAAGATTAACTCGATGATGGATCAAGAGTTGCTACAATGCTTTTATGCCTTAAAGGTATAGATGTGTTTGCGAACACATGGTGGATAAGTACCCATGTAGTTCAGTTTTGTGATGAATGATTGTCCAACACTTGAGTGTTTCAGTTTGAGTGGCTTACTTCTAACCTCTTGCGAAAGCATGTTTTTCCTGTCTATCGGCTTGTGGTGTGCAGGTACTATGCCTAGTGACAGTGGTCAATGGCGTGGAGAAGGTCGAGTAGAGGCTTGCTATGCCGATGGACTGAGAGCGGTGAAGGGCGGAAGTGGGGCTCGGACTAAGGGACCATGGGCGCCGGTGGACTAGCTGTGGTGGCTAGTGCTTAGCATCGGCGAGTGCGGCACGACATGGAGGTAGACCGAGTCGACCGAGTCAAGACGGTGGACGCGCGAGTCGAGCAGAGGCTCAGGGGACTCAGAGTCCGACCGAGCGAGGACAAGGTGGTTCGAGTGGAGCAGTTTGGTGGTTTGGGCCATAAAACCACCGGTGGAACGGTTTCCAAATTTGAGCCTCAAAACACTGGGTTCGGTAGTTGAGCCCAAAGCTACCGGTGGCAGTTTTCCTAGGGTTGGGCCTCAAAACTCGGGCGGAGCTTCCGAGGAAGCGGGGATGGCACGTGACGGAATCCTAGAGGTTGCGTCGAGGGGACGGCAACTCCTGGCAGGAAGCAGGGTCGTCCATTCAAAATGATGAAGATATTTTCCGGAGCTTGGACTGCAATGCTTAAGCTAGGTAGTTCACTCATGTATCTAAGGGGGTCTTTGGGAAATAGCCAAAGCCCGTTAAGTAGGGGATGAAGGGGTATCCCTCATCCTTGAACCTTGGTCATTTGCACCACCTCTCTCTCTCTAGTTCCTCTCTCTAGTTCATGAGGTCCCTAGTGTAAGGATTTGCACTTTGATTCGGAGGCCTTACCCTTTGTAAGCTATGGTGGCTTTGATTCGGTGATTGTGTCTCTTTTGCTTGTGTTCTTCGCTAATCGCGTTTTTGCTCCTCTCTAATTCTCTTTGTTTATGCGATGATTTATCTTGATTGAGAGCGAGTTTTGCGATTCTGTTTGAACCAAGTTGTGCGGGATCACGAATAGAAGATTAGCACCAAAGGGCTTCGTCCCAATCATCTTAAGCACACAGATCGGGCAATTTCTATTTCGTGTTCTTCGTTTTTGAGCTTTTTCCGAAATCCTTTTGTTCCCGTTAATTCACACCAAATTGAGCGATGATTTCTTTGGGATAGCTCCTCCATACCACTAGGATCATGCCTACAAAGTTTGGTTGCTATTGGTGAACATTTTGTAGTGATTTGGGAAGATTTGGGGGAGCGGCGATTCAAAATCGCCCCAAATCGGGTCTGTCCAGCCAGTCCGCGGATCGGGGCCGAGACAGACCTCCTCGGGCTGTTTTTCTAGGACATCAGCGGACTATTCGGGCCTCATTCCCGGACTGTCCGGCGTGTAAACCGCCAAGAAACATTGTTTCTGGACTTCCTGTTTAAGCAATTTCGGGTGTAACGGCGGACCGTCCGGGGTTATTTTGCAGGCTGTCCGCAAGTCAATTCTCAGCAAGGACGGATAGTCATCGGTCCCCGAAATCCTTTTGTTCCTGTTAATTCACACCAAATTGAGCGATGATTTCTTCGGGATAGCTCCTCCATAGCACTAGGATCATTCCTACAAAGTTTGGTTGCTATTGGTGAACATTTGGTAGTGATATGGGAAGATTTGGGGGAGAGGCGATTCAAAATCGCCCCCAAATCGGGTTTGTCCAGCCATTCCCGGACTATGCGCAACCCGTTTGCGGACTGTTCGCGGATCGGGGCCGCGACAGACCTCCTCGGGCTGTTTTTCCACGACAACGGCGGACTATTCGGGCCTCATTCCGGACTGTCCGGCGTGTAAACCCGCCGAGAAACACTGTTTCTGGACTTCCTGTTTGAGCATTTTCGGGTCTAACGGCTCACTGTCCGGGGTTATTTTGCGGACTGTCCGCAGGTCAATTTTCAGCAAGGGCGGACAGTCCGCGGGCCCCGAAATCCTTTTGTTCCCGTTAATTCACACCAATTTGAGCGATGATTTCTTGGGGATAGCTCCTCCATAGCACTAGGATTATTCCTACAAAGTTTGGTTGCTATTGGTGAACATTTGGTAGAGATTTGGGAAGATTTGTGGGAGAGGCGATTCAAAATCGCCCCCAAATCGGGTTTGTCCAGCCATTCCCGGACTGTCCGCAACCCGTTTGGGACTGTCCGTGGGATCAGGGCCGAGACAGACCTCCTCAGGCTATTTTTCTAGGACAATGACGGACTGTCCGGGCCTCATTCCAGATTGTCTTGCGTGTAAACCCACCAAGAAACACTGTTTCTGGACATCCTCTTTGAGCATTTTCGGGTGTAACGACGGACTGTCCGGGGATATTTTGCGGCTCTCCGCAGGTCAATTTTCAGCAAGGGCGGACATTCCGCGGTCCTCGAAATCCTTTTGTTCCAGTTAATTCACACCAAATTGAGCGATGATTTCTTCGGGATAGCTCCTCCATAGCACTAGGATCATTCCTACAAAGTTTGGTTGCTATTAGTGAACATTTGGTAATGACTTGGGAAGATTTGGGGGAGAGGCGATTCAAAATCGCCCCCAAATCGGGTTTGTCCAGCCATTCCCGGACTGTCCGCAACCCGTTTGCGGACTGTCCGTGGATCGGGGCCGAGACAGACCTCCTCGGGCTATTTTTCTAGGACAATGACGGACTGTCCGGGCCTCATTCCCAGATTGTCCGGCGTGTGCACCCTCCGAGAAATACTGTTTCTGGACTTCCTGTTTGAGCATTTTCGGGTGTAACGGCGGACTGTCCGGGTTTATTTTGTGGACTATCCACAGGTCAATTTTCAGCAAGGGCAGACAGTCCGCGGTCCCCGAAATCCTTTTGTTCCCGTTAATTCACACCAAATTGAGTGATGATTTCTTGGGGATAGCTCCTCCATAGCACTAGGATAATTTCTACAAAGTTTGGTTGCCATTGGTGAACATTTGGTAGTATTTGGGAAGATTTGGGGAGAGGTGATTCAAAATCGCCCCCAAATCGGGTTTGTCCAGCCATTCCCGGATTGTCCGCAACCCGTTTGAGGACTGTCCGCGGATCAGGGCCGAGACAGACCTCCTCGGGCTGTTTTTCCACGACAACGGCGGATTGTTCGGGCGTCATTCTCGGACTGTCCGACGTGTAAACCCGCCGAGAAACACTGTTTCTGGACTTCCTGTTTGAGCATTTTCGGGTGTAACGGCGGACTGTCAGGGGTTATTTTGCGGACTGTCCGCAGGTCAATTTTCAGCAAGGGCGGACAATCCGCGGTCCCCGAAATCCTTTTGTTCCCGTTAATTCACACCAAATTGACCGATGATTTCTTGGGGATAGCTCCCCCATAGCACTAGGATCATTCCTACAAAGTTTGGTTGCTATTGGTGAACATTTGGTAGTGATTTGGGAAGATTTGGGGGAGAGGCGATTCAAAATCGCCCCAAATCGCGTTTGTCCAGCCATTCCTGGACTGTCCGCAACCCGTTTGCGGACTGTCCGTGGATCGGGGCCGAGACAGACCTCCTCGGGCTATTTTTCTAGGACAATGACGGACTGTCCGGGCCTCATTCCCAGATTGTCCGGCGTGTCAACCCACCAAGAAACACTGTTTCTGGACTTCCTCTTTGAGCATTTTCGGGTGTAACGACGGACTGTCCGGGGATATTTTGCGGCTCTCCGTAGGTCAATTTTCAGCAAGGGCGGACATTCTGGGGTCCTCGAAATCCTTTTGTTCCCGTTAATTCACACCCAATTGAGCGCTGATTTCTTCGGGATAGCTCCTCCATAGCACTAGGATCATTCCTACAAAGTTTGGTTGCTATTGGTGAACATTTGGTAGTGATTTGGGAAGATTTGGGGGAGAGGGGATTCAAAATCGCCCCCAAATCGGGTTTGTCCAGCCATTCCCGGACTATGCGCAACCCGTTTGCGGACTGTCCGCGGATCGGGGCCGAGACAGACCTCCTCGGGCTGTTTTTCCACGACAACGGCGGACTATTCGGGCCTCATTCCCGGACTGTCTGGCGTGTAAACCCGCCGAGAAACACTGTTTCTGGACTTCCTGTTTGAGCATTTTCGGGTGTAACGGCGGACTGTCCGGGGTTATTTTGCGGATTGTCCGGAGGTCAATTTTCAGCAAGGGCGGACAGTCCGCGGTCCCCGAAATCCTTTTGTTCCGTTCATTCACACCAAATTGAGCGATGATTTCTTGGGGATAGCTCCTCCAAAGCACTAGGATCATTCCTACAAAGTTTTGTTGCTATTGGTGAACATTTGGTAGTGAGTTGAGAAGATTTGGGGGAGAGGCGATTCAAAATCGCCCCCAAATCGGGTTTGTCGAGACATTCGCGGACTGTCCGCAAATCGGGGCCGAGACAGACCTCCTCGGGCTGTTTTTCCACGACAACGGCGGATTGTTCGGGCGTCATTCTCGGACTGTCCGACGTGTAAACCCGCCGAGAAACACTGTTTCTGGACTTCCTGTTTGAGCATTTTCGGGTGTAACGGCGGACTGTCAGGGGTTATTTTGCGGACTGTCCGCAGGTCAATTTTCAGCAAGGGCGGACAATCCGCGGTCCCCGAAATCCTTTTGTTCCCGTTAATTCACACCAAATTGACCGATGATTTCTTGGGGATAGCTCCCCCATAGCACTAGGATCATTCCTACAAAGTTTGGTTGCTATTGGTGAACATTTGGTAGTGATTTGGGAAGATTTGGGGGAGAGGCGATTCAAAATCGCCCCCAAATCGCGTTTGTCCAGCCATTCCTGGACTGTCCGCAACCCGTTTGCGGACTGTCCGTGGATCGGGGCCGAGACAGACCTCCTCGGGCTATTTTTCTAGGACAATGACGGACTGTCCGGGCCTCATTCCCAGATTGTCCGGCGTGTCAACCCACCAAGAAACACTGTTTCTGGACTTCCTCTTTGAGCATTTTCGGGTGTAACGACGGACTGTCCGGGGATATTTTGCGGCTCTCCGTAGGTCAATTTTCAGCAAGGGCGGACATTCTGGGGTCCTCGAAATCCTTTGGTTCCCGTTAATTCACACCCAATTGAGCGCTAATTTCTTCGGGATAGCTCCTCCATAGCACTAGGATCATTCCTACAAAGTTTGGTTGCTATTGGTGAACATTTGGTAGTGATTTGGGAAGATTTGGGGGAGAGGGGATTCAAAATCGCCCCCAAATCGGGTTTGTCCAGCCATTCCCGGACTATGCGCAACCCGTTTGCGGACTGTCCGCGGATCGGGGCCGAGACAGACCTCCTCGGGCTGTTTTTCCACGACAACGGCGGACTATTCGGGCCTCATTCCCGGACTGTCTGGCGTGTAAACCCGCCGAGAAACACTGTTTCTGGACTTCTTGTTTGAGCATTTTCGGGTGTAACGGCGGACTGTCCGGGGTTATTTTGCGGATTGTCCGGAGGTCAATTTTCAGCAAGGGCGGACAGTCCGCGGTCCCCGAAATCCTTTTGTTCCCGTTCATTCACACCAAATTGAGCGATGATTTCTTGGGGATAGCTCCTCCAAAGCACTAGGATCATTCCTACAAAGTTTTGTTGCTATTGGTGAACATTTGGTAGTGAGTTGAGAAGATTTGGGGGAGAGGCGATTCAAAATCGCCCCCAAATCGGGTTTGTCGAGACATTCGCGGACTGTCCGCAAATCGGGGCCGAGACAGACCTCCTCGGGCTGTTTTTCCACGACAACGGCGGACTGTTCGGGTGTCATTCCCGCACTGTCCGGCGTGTGCACCCTCAAAGAAACACTGTTTCTGGACTTCCTGTTTGAGCATTGTCGGGTGTAACGGCGGACTGTCCGGGTTTATTTTGTGGACTATCCGCAGGTCAATTTTCAGCAAGGGCAGACAGTCCGCGGTGCCCAAAATCCTTTTGTTCCCGTTAATTCACACCAAATTGAGTGATGATTTCTTCGGGATAGCTCCTCCATAGCACTAGGATCAGTCCTACAAAGTTTGGTTTTTATTGGTGAACATTTGGTAGTATTTGGGAAGATTTGGGGGAGAGGCGATTCAAAATCGCCCCCAAATCGGGTTTGTCCGGCTATTCCCGGACTGTCCGCAACCCGTTTGCGGACTGTCCGTGGATCGGGGCTGAGACAGACCTCCTCGGGCTATTTTGCCATGACAACGGCGGACTGTTCGGGCGTCATTCCCGCACTGTCCGGCATGTGAACCCTCAGAGAAACACTGTTTCTAGACTTCCTGTTTGAGCATTTTCGGGTGTAATGGCGGACTGTCCGGGGTTATTTTGCGAACTGTCCGCAGGTCAATTTTCAGTAAGGGCGGACAGTCCGCGGTCCCCGAAATCCTTTTGTTCCCGTTAATTCACACCAAATTGAGCGATGATTTCTTGGGGATAGCTCCTCCATAGCACGAGGATCATTCCTACAAAGTTTGGTTGCTATTGGTGAACATTTGGTAGTGATTTGGGAAGATTTGGGGGAGAGGCGATTCAAAATCGCCCCCAAATCGGGTTTGTCCAACCATTCCCGGACTGTCCGCAACCTATTTGCGGACTGTCCGTGGATCGGGGCCGAGACAGACCTCCTCAGGCTATTTTTCCAGGACAATGACGGACTGTCCGGGCCTCATTCCCAGATTTTCCGGCGTGTAAACCCACCAAGAAACACTGTTTCTGGACTTCCTCTTTGAGCATTTTTGGGTGTAACGACGGACTATCCGGGGTTATTTTGCGGCTCTCCGCGGGTCAATTTTCAGCAAGGGCGGACATTCCGCGGTTCTCGAAATCCTTTTGTTCCCGTTAATTCACACCAAAATGAGCGATGATTTCTTCGGGTTAGCTCCTCCATAGCACTAGGATCATTCCTACAAAGTTTGGTTGCTATTGGTGAACATTTGGTAGTGATTTGGGAAGATTTGGGGGAGAGGCGATTCAAAATCGCACCCAAATCGGGTTTGTCAAAACATTCCGGAGTGTCCGAAACCTGTTTGCGGACTGTCCGTGGATCGGGACCGAGACAGACCTCCTCGGGCTATTTTTCCACGACAACGGCGGACTGTTCGGGCGTCATTCCCGCACTGTACGGCGTGTGAACCCTCCGAGAAACACTGTTTCTGGACTTCCTGTTTGAGCATTTTCGGGTGTAACGGCGGACTGTCCGGGTTTATTTTGTGGACTATCCGCAGGTCAATTTTAAGCAAGGGCAGACAGTCCGTGGTCCCCGAAATCCTTTTGTTCCCGTTAATTCACACCAAATTAAGTGATGATTTCTTCGGGATAGCTCCTCCATAGCACTAGGATAATTCATACAAAGTTTGGTTGCCATTGGTGAACATTTGGTAGTATTTGGGAAGATTTCGGGGAGAGGCGATTCAAAATCGCCCCCAAATCGGGTTTGTCCAGCCATTCCCGGACTGTCCGCAACCCATTTGCGCACTGTCCGCGGATCGGGGCCGAGACAGACCTCCTCGGGCTGTTTTTCCACGACAACGGTGGAGTGTTCGGGCGTCATTCCCGCACTGTACGGTGTGTGAACCCTCCGAGAAACACTGTTTCTGGACTTCCTGTTTGAGCATTTTCGAGTGTAACGGCGGACTGTCCGCGTTTATTTTGTGGACAATCCGCAGGTCAATTTTCAGCAAGGGCAGACAGTCCGTGGTCCTCGAAATCCTTTTGTTCCCGTTAATTCACACCAAATTGAGTGATGATTTCTTCGGGATAGCTCTTCCATAGCACTAGGATAATTCCTACAAAGTTTGGTTGCCATTGGTGAACATTTGGTAGTATTTGGGAAGATTTGGGGGAGAGGCGATTCAAAATCGCCCCCAAATCGGGTTTGTCCAGCCATTCCCGGACTGTCCGCAACCCGTTTGCGGACTGGCCGCGGATCGGAGCCGAGACAGACCTCCTCGGGCTGTTTTTCCACGACAACGGCGGACTGTTCGGGCGTCATTTCCGGACTGTCCGGCGTGTAAACCCGCCGAGGAACAATGTTTCTAGACTTCTTGTTTGAGCATTTTCGGGTGTCACGGCGGACTGTCCGGGGTTATTTTGCGGACTGTCCGCAGGTCAATTTTCAGCAAGGGCGGATAGTCCGTGGTCCCTGAAATCCTTTTGTTCCCGTTAATTCACACCAAATTGAGTGATGATTTCTTCGGGATAGCTCCTCCATAGCACTAGCATAATTCCTACAAAGTTTGGTTGCCATTGGTGAACATTTGGTAGTATTTGGGAAGATTTTGGGGAGAGGCGATTCAAAATCGCCCCCAAATCGGGTTTGTCCAGCCATTCCCGGACTGTCCGCAACCTGTTTGCGGACTGGCCGCGGATCGGGGCCGAGACAGACCTCCTTGGGCTGTTTTTGCACGACAACGGCGGACTGTTCGGGCCTCATTTCCGGACTGTCCGGCGTGTAAACCCGCCGAGAAACACTGTTTCTGGACTTCCTGTTTGAGCAATTTCGGGTGTAACGGCGGACCGTCCGGGGTAATTTTGCGGACTGTCCGGAGGTTAATTTTCAGCAAGGGCGGACAATCATCGGTCCCCGAAATCCTTTTGTTCCTGTTAATTCACACCAATTTGAGCGATGATTTCTTCGGGATAGCTCCTCCATAGCACTAGGATCACTCCTACAAAGTTTGGTTTTTATTGGTGAACATTTGGTAGTGATTTGGGAAGATTTGGGGGAGAGGCGATTCAAAATCGCCCCCAAATCGGGTTTGTCCAGCCATTCCCGGACTGTCCGCAACCCGTTTGCGGACTGGCCGCGGATCGGGGCCGAGACAGACCTCCTCGGGTTGTTTTTCCACGACAACGGCGGACTGTTCGGGCGTCATTTCCGGACTGTCCAGCGTGTAAACCCGCCGAGAAACAATGTTTCTAGACTTCTTGTTTGAGCATTTTCGGGTGTCACGGCGGACTATCCGGGGTTATTTTGCGGACTGTCCGGAGGTCAATTTTCAGCAAGGGCGGACACTCCGCAGTCCCCGAAATCCTTTTGTTCCTGTTAATTCACACCAAATTGAGCAATGATTTCTTGGGGATAGCTCCTCCATAGCACTAGGATCATTCCTATAAAGTTTTTTTGCTATTGGTGAACATTTGGTAGTGATTTGGGAAGATTTGGGGGAGAGGCGATTCAAAATCGCCCCAAATCGGGTTTGTCCAGCCATTCCCGGACTGTCCGCAACCCGTTTGCGGACTGTCCGCGGATCGGGGCCGAGACAGACCTCCTCGGGCTGTTTTTCAAGGAGAACGACGGACTGTCCGGGCCTCATTCCGGGATTGTCCGTCGTGTAAACCCGCGGAGAAACACTGTTTCTGGACTTCCTGTTTGAGCATTTTCGGGTGTAACGGCGGACTGTCCGGGGTTATTTTGCGGAGTGTCCGGAGGTCAATTTTCAGCAAGGGCGGACAGTCCGCGGTCCCCGAAATCCTTTTGTTCCCGTTAATTCACACCAAATTGAGCGATGATTTCTCCGGGATAGCTCCTCCATAGCACTAGGATCATTCCTACAAAGTTTGGTTGCTATTGGTGAACATTTGGTAGTGAGTTGGGAAGATTTGGGGGAGAGGCGATTCAAAATCGCCCCCAAATCGGGTTTGTCTAGACATTCGCGACTGTCCGCAGATCGGGGCCGAGACAGACCTCCTCGGGCTGTTTTTCCACGACAACGGCGGACTATTCGAGCCTCATTACCGGCCTGTCCGGCGTGTAAACCCGCAGAGAAACACTGTTTGTGGACTTCCTGTATGAGCATTTTCGTGTGTAACGGCAGACTGTCCGGGGTTATTTTGCGGACTGTCCGCAGGTCAATTTTCAGCAAGGGCGGACAGTCCGCGGTCCTCGAAATCCTTTTGTTCCCGTTAATTCACACCAAATTGAGCGATGATTTCTCCGGGATAGCTCCTCCATAGCACTAGGATCATTCCTACAAAGTTTGGTTTCTATTGGCAAACTTTTGGCAGAGATTTGGGAAGATTTGGGGGAGAGGCGATTTAAAATCGCTCCCAAATCGGGTTTGTCCAGCCATTCTCGGACTGCCCGCAACCCGTTTGCGGACTGTCCGTGGATCGGGGCCGAGACAGACCTCCTCGGGCTGTTTTTCCACGACAACGGCGGACTATTCGGGCCTCATTCCCGGACTGTCCGGCGTGTATACCCGCCGAGCAACACGGTTTCTGGACTTCCTGTTTGAGCATTTTCGGGTGTAACGGCGGACTGTCCGGGGTTATTTTGCGGACTTTCCGGAGGTCAATTTCCAGCAAGGGCGGACAGTCCGAGGTCCCCGAAACCCTTTTGTTCCCGGTAATTCACACCAAATTGAGCGATGATTTCTTGGGGATAGCTCCTCCATAGCACTAGGATCATTCCTACAAAGTTTGGTTTCTATTGGTGAACATTTGGTAGTGATTTGGGAAGATTTGGGGGAGAGGCGATTCAAAATCGCCCCCAAATCGGGTTTGTCCAACCATTCCCGGACTGTCCGCAACCCGTTTGCGGAATGTCCGCAGATCGGGGCCCAGACAGACCTCCTCGGGCTCTTTTTCAAGGAGAACGACGAACTGTCCGGGCCTCATTCCCGGATTGTCCGTCGTGTAAACCCGCGGAGAAACACAGTTTCTGGACTTCCTGTTTGAGCATTTTCGGGTGTAATGGCGTACTGTCCGGGGTTATTTTGCGAACTGTCCGCAGGTCAATTTTCAGTAAGGGCGGACAGTCAGCGGTCCCCGAAATACTTTTGTTCCCGTTAATTCACACCAAATTGAGCGATGATTTCTTGGGGATAGCTCCTCCATAGCACTAGGATCATTCCTACAAAGTTTTGTTGCTATTGGTGAACATTTGGTAGTGATTTGGGAAGATTTGGGGGAGAGGCGATTCAAAATCGCCCCCAAATCGGGTTTGTCCAACCATTCCCAGACTGTCGGCCACCCGTTTTCGGACTGTCCGCGGATCGGGGCCGAGACAGACCTCCTCGGGCTGTTTTTCCACGACAACGGCGGACTATTCGGGCCTCATTCCCTGACTGTCCGGCGTGTAAACCCGCCGAGAAACACTGTTTCTGGACTTCCTGTTTGAGCATTTTCGGGTGTAACGGCGGACTGTCCGGGGTTATTTTGCGGAGTGTCCGGAGGTCAATTTTCAGCAAGGGCGGACAGTCCGCGGTCCCCGAAATCCTTTTGTTCCCGTTAATTCACACCAAATTGAGCGATGATTTCTCCGGGATAGCTCCTCCATAGCACTAGGATCATTCCTACAAAGTTTGGATGCTATTGGTGAACATTTGGTAGTGATTTGGGAAGATTTGGGGTGAGGCGATTCAAAATCGCCCCCAAATCGGGTTTGTCTAGCCATTCCCCGACTGTCCGCAACCCGTTTGCGGACTGTCCGCGGATCGGGGCCGAGACAGACCTCCTCGGGCTGTTTTTCAAGGAGAACGACGGACTATCCGGGCCTCATTCCCGGATTGTCCATCGTGTAAACCCGCATAGAAACACAATTTCTGGACTTCCTGTTTGAGCATTTTCGGTTGTAATGGCGGACTGTCCGGGGTTATTTTGCGAACTGTCCGCAGGTCAATTTTCAGTAATGGCTGACAGTCCGCGGTCCCCGAAATCCTTTTGTTCCCGTTAATTCACACCAAATTGAGCGATGTTTCTTGGGGATAGCTCCTCCATAGCACTAGGATCATTCCTACAAAGTTTGGTTGCTATTGGAGAACATTTGGTAGTGATTTGGGAAGATTTGGGGGAGAGGCGATTCAAAATCGCCCCCAAATCGGGTATGTCCAGCCATTCCCCGACTGTCCGCAACCCGTTTGCGGATTGTCCGCGGACCGGGGCCGAGACAGACCTCCTCGGGCTGTTTTTCAAGGAGAACGACGGACTATCCGGGCCTCATTCCCGGATTGTCCATCGTGTAAGCCCGCTTAGAAACACAATTTCTGGACTTCCTGTTTGAGCATTTTCGGTTGTAATGGCAGACTGTCCGGGGTTATTTTGCGAACTATCCGCAGGTCAATTTTCAGTAAGGGCGGACAGTCCGCGGTCCCCGAAATCCTTTTGTTCCCGTTAATTCATTCCAAATTGAGCGATGATTTCTTGGGGATAGCTCCTCCATAGCACTAGGATCAATCCTACAAAGTTTGGTTGGTATTGGAGAACATTTGGTAGTGATTTGGGAAGATTTGGGGGAGAGGCGATTCAAAATCGCCCCCAAATCGGGTTTGTCCAGCCATTCCCGACTTTCCGCAACCCGTTGGCGGACTATTCGCGGATCGGGGCCGAGACAGACCTCCTCAGGCTGTTTTTCCATGACAACGGCGGACTATTCGTGCCTTATTCCTAGACTGTCAGGCAATTGGTGAACATTTGGAAGTGATTTGGGAAGATTTGGGGGAGAGGCGATTCAAAATCGCCCCCAAATCGGGTTTGTCGAGACATTCGCGGACTGTCCGCAGATCGGGGCCGAGACAGACCTCCTCGAGCTGTTTTTCCACGGCAACGGCGGACTATTCAGGCTCATTACGCTTTCCGGCGTGTAATCCGCTGAAACACTTTGTTCTTGGACTTCCCTGTATGAGCATGTTTCGGGGTATAGCTGTCATGGACTAGTCCTGGGTTGTTTGGGCACATTGTGCAGTAATTTTCAGAAAAGGGCGACAAGTCCGCTCCTCGAAATCCTTTGTCCCATTAATTTCACCCTAATTGAGCGGATGATTTCTTGGTGTTTCCTCCATAGCACGGGGATCATTCCTACAAGTTTGTGCATATTGGTAAACATTTGGAGTGATTTGGGAAGATTTGGAGGAGAGGCGATTGAAAATCGCCCCCAAATCGGGTTTTCCACTTCCAGATCGCAACCCGTTTTCGGACTGTCCGCCGATCGGGGCCGAGACAGACCTCCTCGGGCTGTTTTTCCACGACAACGGCGGACTATTCGGGCCTCATTCCCGGCCTGTCAACGTGTAAACCCGCGAGAAACAGTGTTTCTGGACTTCCTGTTTTGAGCATTTTCGGGTGTAACGGCGGACTGTCCGGGGTTATCTTGCGGATTGTCCGGAGGTCAATTTTCAGCAAGGGCGGACAGTCCACGGTCCCGAAATCCTTTTGTTCCCGTTCATTCACACCAATTGAGCGATGATTTCTTTGGGATAGCTCCTCCAAGCACTAGGATCATTCCTACAAAGTTTTGTTGCTATTGGTGAACATTTGGTAGTGAGTTGGGAAGATTTGGGGGAGAGGCGATTCAAAATCGCCCCCAAATCGGGTTTGTCGAACATTCGCAATGTCCGCAACTTCGAGGTGGCCGAGACAGACCTCCTCGGGCTGTTTTTCCACGACAACGGCGGACTATTCGGGCCTCATTACCGGCTGTCCGACGTGTAAACCCGCTGAGAAACACTGTTTGTGGACTTCCTGTATGAGCATTTTCGGGTGTAACGGCGACTGTCCGGGGTTATTTTTGGATGCGGTATTTGTGACGCGCAGGTCAATTTTCAGCAAGGGCGGACAGTCCGCGGTCCCCGAAATCCTTTTGTTCCGTTAATTCACACCAAATTGAGCGATGATTTCTTGGGGATAGCTCCTCCAAGCACTAGGATCATTCCTACAAAGTTTTGGTTGCTATTGGTGAACATTTGGTAGTGATTTGGGAAGATTTGGGGGAGAGGCGTTCAAAATCGCACACCAAATCGGGTTTGTCCAACTCCGGACGTCGCACGTTTGCGGAATGTCCGCGATCGGGCCGAGACAGACCTCCTCGGGCTGTTTTTCCACGACAACGGGGACTATTCGGGCCTCATTCCGGACTGTCCGGCGTGTAAACCCGCTGAGAAACACTGTTTCTGGACTTCCTGTTTGAGCATTTTCGGGTGTAACGGCGGACTGTCCGGGGTTATTTTGGGATTGTCCGAGGAGGAGGTCAATTTTCAGCAAGGGCGGACAGTCCGCGGTCCCCGAAATCCTTTTGTTCTCGTTAATTCACACCAAATTGAGCGATGATTTCTTCGGGATAGCTCCTCCATAGCACTAGGATCATTCCTCAATGTTTGGTTGCTATTGGTGAACATTTGGTAGTGATTTTGGAACATTTGGGGGAGAGGCGTTTCAAAATCGCCCACAAATCGGGTTTGTCCAACTATTCCCGGACTGTCCGCAACCCGTTTGCGGAATGTCCGCGGATCGGGGCCGAGACAGACCTCCTCGGGTGTTTTTCCATGACACGGGGGACTATTCGTGCCTTATTCCTAGACTGTCCGGCGTGTAAACCCGCCGAGAAGCACTGTTTTTGGACTTCCGTTTGAGCATTTTCGGGTGTAACGGCGGACCGTCCAGGTTATTTTGCGGATGTCCGGAGGTCAATTTTCAGCAAGGGCGGACAGTCCGCGGTCCCCGAAATCCTTTTGTTCCCGTTAATTCACACCAAATTGAGCGATGATTTCTTGGGGATAGCTCCTCCATAGCACTAGGATCAGTCCTCAATGTTTGGTTGCTATTGGAGAACATTTGGTAGTGATTTGGGAACATTTGGGGGAGAGGCGTTTTCAAAATCGCCCCAAATCGGGATTGTCCAACTATTCCCGGACTTTCCGCAACCCGTTTGCGGACTGTTCGCGGATCGGGGCCAAGACAGACCTCCTCGGGTTTGTTTTTCCATGACACGGCGGACTATTCGTGCCTTATTCCTAGACTGTCCGGCGTGTAAACCCGCCGAGAAAAACTGTTTTTGGACTTCCAGTTTGAGCATTTTCGGGTGTAACGGCGGACCGTCCAGGGTTATTTTGCGGACTGTCCGGAGGTCAATTTTCAGCAAGGGCGGACAGTCCGCGGTCCCGAAATCCTTTTGTTCCCGTTAATTCACACCAAATTGACGATGATTTCTTGGGGATAGCTCCTCCATAGCACTAGGATCATCCTACAAAGTTTGGTTGTTATTGGAGAACATTTGGTAGTGATTTGGGAAGATTTGGGGGAGAGGCGATTCAAAATCGCCCCCATATCGGGTTGTCCAGCCATTCTCGGACTTTCCGCAACCCGTTTGCGGACTGTTCGCGGATCGGGGCGAGACAGACCTCCTCGGGCTGTTTTTCCATTACAACGGCGGACTATTCGTGCCTTATTCCTAGACTGTCCGGCGTGTAAACCCGCCGAGAAAACACTGTTTTTGGACTTCCAGTTTGAGCATTTTCGGGTGTTAACGGCGGACCGTCCGGGGTTATTTTGCGGACTGTCCGCAGGTCAATTTTCAGTAAGGGCGGACAGTCCGCGGTCCCCGAAATCCTTTTGTTCCCGTTAATTCACACCAAATTGACGATGATTTCTTGGGGATAGCTCCTCCATAGCACTGAGGATCATCCTACAAAGTTTGGTTTGCTATTGGTGAACATTTGGTATGATTTGGGAAGATTTGGGGGAGAGGCGATTCAAAATCGCCACAAATCGGGTTTGTCCACCATTCCAGACTTCGGCAACCCGTTTCGGACTGTTCGCGGATCGGGGCCGAGACAGACCTCCTCGGGCTGTTTTTCCACTTACAACGGCGGACTATTCGGGCCTATTCCTAGGACTGTCCGGCGTGTAAACCGCCGAGAAACACTGTTTTTGGACTTCCTGTTTGAGCATTTTCGGTGTAACGGCGGACGTCCGGGGTTATTTTGCGGATGTCCGCGAGGTCAATTTTCAGCTAAGGGCGGACAGTCGCGGTCCCCAAAATCCTTTTGTTCCCGTTAATTCACACCAAATTGAGCAATGATTTCTCCGGGATAGCTCCTCCATAGCACTAGGATCAATCCTACAAAGTTTGGTTGCTATTGGAGAACATTTGGTAGTGATTTGGGAAGATTTGCGGGAGAGGCGATTCAAAATCGCCCCCAAATCGGGTTTGTCGAGCCATTCTCGGACTTTCCGCAACCCGTTTGCGGACTGTTCGCGGATCGGGGCCGAGACAGACCTCCTCGGGCTGTTTTTCCATGACAACGGCGGACTATTCGTGCCTTATTCCTAGACTGTGCGGCGTGTAAACCCGCCGAGAAACACTGTTTTTGGACTTCCAGTTTTAGCATTTTCGGGTGTAACGGCGGACCGTCCGGGGTTATTTTGCGGACTGTCCGCAGGTCAATTTTCAGTAAGGGCGGACAGTCCGCGGTCCCCGAAATCCTTTTGTTCCCGTTAATTCACACCAAATTGAGCGATGATTTCTTGGGGATAGCTCCTCCATAGCACGAGGATCATTCCTACAAAGTTTGGTTGCTATTGGTGAACATTTGGTAGTGATTTGGGAAGATTTGGGGGAGAGGCGATTCATAATCGCCCCCAAATTGGGTTTGTCCAACCATTCCCAGACTGTCGGCAACCCGTTTTCGGACTGTCCGCGGATCGGGGGCGAGACAGACCTCCTCGGGCTGTTTTTCCACGACAACGGCGGACTATTCGGGCCTCATTGCCGGACTGTCCGGCGTGTAAACCCGCCGAGAAACACTGTTTCTGGACTTCCTGTTTGAGCATTTTCAGGTGTACGGCGGACTGTACGGGGTTATTTTGCGGATTGTCCGGAGGTCAATTTTCAGCAAGGGCGGACAGTCCGCGGTCCCCAAAATCCTTTTGTTCCCATTAATTCACACCAAATTGAGCGATGATTTCTCCGGGATAGCTCCTCCATAGCACTAGGATCAATCCTACAAAGTTTGGTTGCTATTGGAGAACATTTGGTAGTGATTTGGGAAGCTTTGGGGGAGAGGCGATTCAAAATCGCCCCCAAATCGGGTTTGTCCAGCCATTCTCGGACTTTCCGCAACCCGTTTGCGGACTGTTCGCGGATCGGGGCCGAGACAGACCTCCTCGGGCTGTTTTACCATTACAACGGCGGACTATTCGTGCCTTATTCCTAGGCTGTCCGGCGTGTAAATCCACCGAGAAACACTGTTTTTGGACTTCCAGTTTGAGCATTTTCGGGTGTAACGGCGGACCGTCCGGGGTTATTTTGCGGACTGTCTGGAGGTCAATTTTCTTCAAGGGCGGACAGTTCGCGGTCCCCGAAATCCTTTTGTTCCCGTTAATTCACATAAAATTGAGCGATGATTTCTTGGGGATAGCTCCTCCATAGCACTAGGATCAATCCTACAAAGTTTGGTTGCTATTGGAGAACATTTGGGGGAGAGGCGTTTCAAAATCGCCCACAAATCGGGTTTGTCCAACCATTCCCGCACTGCCCGCAACCCGTTTGCGGAATGTCCGCGGATCGGGGCCGAGACAGACCTGCTCGGGCTGTTTTTCCACGACAACGGCGGACTATTCGGGCCTCATTCCCGGATTGTCCGGCGTGTAAACCCGCTGAGAAACACTGTTTCTGGACTTCCTGTTTGAGCATTTTCGGGTGTAACGGCGGACTGTCCGGGGTTATTTTGCGGACTGTCCGCAGGTCAATTTTCAGCAAGGGCGGACAGTCCGCGGTCCTCGAAATCCTTTTGTTCCTGTTCATTCACATCAAATTGAGCGATAATTTCTTGGGGATAGCTCCTCCATAGCACGAGGATCATTGCTACAAAGTTTGGTTGCTATTAGTGAACATTTGGTAGTGATTTGGGAAGATTTGGGGGAGAGGCGATTCAAAATCGCCCCCAAATCGGGTTTGTCCAACCATTCCCAGACTGTCGGCAACCCGTTTTCGGACTGTCCGCGGATCGGGGCCGAGACAGACCTCCTCGGGCTGTTTTTCCACGACAACGGCGGACTATTCGGGCCTCATTCCCGGACTGTCCGGCGTGTAAACCCGCCGAGAAACACTGTTTCTGGACTTCCTGTTTGAGCATTTTCGGGTGTAACGGCGGACTGTCCGGGGTTATTTTGCGGATTGTCCGGAGGTCAATTTTCAGCAAGGGCGGACAGTCGCGCGTCCCCGAAATCCTTTTGTTCCCGTTAATTCACACCAAATTGAGCGATGATTTCTTGGGGATAGCTCCTCCATAGCACGAGGATCATTCCTACAAAGTTTGGTTGCTATTGGTGAACATTTGGTAGTGATTTGGGAAGATTTGGGGAGAGGCGTTTCAAAATCGCCCACAAATCGGGTTTGTCCAACCATTCCCGCACTGTCCGCAACCCGTTTGCGGAATGTCCGCGGATCGGGCCGAGACAGACCTGCTCGGGCTGTTTTTCCACGACAACGGCGGACTATTCGGGCCTCATTCCCGGACTGTCCGGCGTGTAAACCCGCTGAGAAACACTGTTTCTGGACTTCCTGTTTGAGCATTTTCGGGTGTAACGGCGGACTGTCCGGGGTTATTTTGCGGACTGTCCGGAGGTCAATTTTCAGCAAGGGCGGACAGTCCGCGGTCCCGAAATCCTTTTGTTCCGTTAATTCACACAAATTGAGCGATGATTTCTTGGGGATAGCTCCTCCATAGCACGAGGATCATTCTACAAAGTTTGGTTGCTATTGGTGAACATTTGGTAGTGATTTGGGAAGATTTGGGGGAGAGGCGATTCAAAATCGCCCCCAAATCGGGTTTGTCCAACCATTCCCAGACTGTCGGCAACCCGTTTTCGGACTGTCCGCGGATCGGGGCCGAGACAGACCTCCTCGGGCTGTTTTTCCACGACAACGGCGGACTATTCGGGCCTCATTCCCGGACTGTCCGGCGTGTAAACCCGCCGAGAAACACTGTTTCTGGACTTCCTGTTTGAGCATTTTCGGGTGTAACGGCGGACTGTCCGGGGTTATTTTGCGGATGTCCGGAGGTCAATTTTCAGCAAGGGCGGACAGTCCGCGGTCCCCGAAATCCTTTTGTTCCCGTTAATTCACACCAAATTGAGCGATGATTTCTTGGGGATAGCTCCTCCATAGCACGAGGATCATTCCTACAAAGTTTGGTTGCTATTGGTGAACATTTGGTAGTGATTTGGGAAGATTTGGGGGAGAGGCGTTTCAAAATCGCCCCACAAATCGGGTTTGTCCAACCATTCCCGCACTGTCCGCAACCCGTTTGCGGAATGTCCGCGGATCGGGGCCGAGACAGACCTGCTCGGGCTGTTTTTCCACGACAACGGCGGACTATTCGGGCCTCATTCCCGGACTGTCCGGCGTGTAAACCCGCCGAGAAACACTGTTTCTGGACTTCCTGTTTGAGCATTTTCGGGTGTAACGGCGGACTGTCCGGGGTTATTTTGCGGATTGTCCGGAGGTCAATTTTCAGCAAGGGCGGACAGTCCGCGGTCCCCGAAATCCTTTTGTTCCCGTTAATTCACACCAAATTGAGCGATGATTTCTTGGGGATAGCTCCTCCATAGCACGAGGATCATTCCTACAAAGTTTGGTTGCTATTGGTGAACATTTGGTAGTGATTTGGGAAGATTGGGGGAGAGGCGTTTCAAAATCGCCCACAAATCGGGTTTGTCCAACCATTCCCGCACTGTCCGCAACCCGTTTGCGGAATGTCCGCGGATCGGGGCCGAGACAGACCTGCTCGGGCTGTTTTTCCACGACAACGGCGGACTATTCGGGCCTCATTCCCGGACTGTCCGGCGTGTAAACCCGCCGAGAAACACTGTTTCTGGACTTCCTGTTTGAGCATTTTCGGGTGTAACGGCGGACTGTCCGGGGTTATTTTGCGGATTTTCCGGAGGTCAATTTTCAGCAAGGGCGGACATCCGCGGTCCCCGAAATCCTTTTGTTCCGTTAATTCACACCAAATTGAGCGATGATTTCTTGGGGATAGCTCCTCCATAGCACGAGGATCATTCCTACAAAGTTTGGTTGCTATTGGTGAACATTTGGTAGTGATTTGGGAAGATTTGGGGGAGAGGCGATTCAAAATCGCCCCCAAATCGGGTTTGTCCAACCATTCCCAGACTGTCGCAACCCGTTTGCGGACTGTCCGCGGATCGGGGCCGAGACAGACCTGCTCGGGCTGTTTTTCCACGACAACGGCGGACTATTCGGGCCTCATTCCCGGACTGTCCGGCGTGTAAACCCGCCGAGAAACACTGTTTCTGGACTTCCTGTTTGAGCATTTTCGGGTGTAACGGCGGACTGTCCGGGGTTATTTTGCGGATTGTCCGGAGGTCAATTTTCAGCAAGGGCGGACAGTCCGCGGTCCCCGAAATCCTTTTGTTCCCGTTAATTCACACCAAATTGAGCGATGATTTCTTGGGGATAGCTCCTCCATAGCACGAGGATCATTCCTACAAAGTTTGGTTGCTATTGGTGAACATTTGGTAGTGATTTGGGAAGATTTGGGGGAGAGGCGTTTCAAAATCGCCCACAAATCGGGTTTGTCCAACCATTCCCGCACTGTCCGCAACCCGTTTGCGGAATGTCCGCGGATCGGGGCCGAGACAGACCTGCTCGGGCTGTTTTTTCCACGACAACGGCGGACTATTCGGGCCTCATTCCCGGACTGTCCGGCGTGTAAACCCGCCGAGAAACACTGTTTCTGGACTTCCTGTTTGAGCATTTTCGGGTGTAACGGCGGACTGTCCGGGTTATTTTGCGGATTGTCCGGAGGTCAATTTTCAGCAAGGGCGGACAATCCGCGGTCCCCGAAATCCTTTTGTTCCCGTTAATTCACACCAAATTGAGCGATGATTTCTTGGGGATAGCTCCTCCATAGCACGAGGATTATTCCTACAAAGTTTGGTTGCTATTGGTGAACATTTGGTAGTGATTTGGGAAGATTTGGGGGAGAGGCGATTCAAAATCGCCCCCAAATCGGGTTTGTCCAACCATTCCCAGACTGTCGGCAACCCGTTTTCGGACTGTCCGCGGATCGGGGCCGAGACAGACCTCCTCGGGCTGTTTTTCCACGACAACGGCGGACTATTCGGGCCTCATTCCCGGACTGTCCGGCGTGTAAACCCGCCGAGAAACACTGTTTCTGGACTTCCTGTTTGAGCATTTTCGGGTGTAACGGCGGACTGTCCGGGGTTATTTTGCGGAGTGTCCGGAGGTCAATTTTCAGCAAGGGCGGACAGTCCGCGGTCCCCGAAATCCTTTTGTTCCCGTTAATTCACACCAAATTGAGCGATGATTTCTTGGGGATAGCTCCTCCATAGCACGAGGATCATTCCTACAAAGTTTGGTTGCTATTGGTGAACATTTGGTAGTGATTTGGGAAGATTTGGGGAGAGGCGTTTCAAAATCGCCCACAAATCGGGTTTGTCCAACCATTCCCGCACTGTCCGCAACCCGTTTGCGGACTGTCCGCGGATCGGGGCCGAGACAGACCTGCTCGGGCTGTTTTTCCACGACAACGGCGGACTATTCGGGCCTCATTCCCGGACTGTCCGGCGTGTATACCCGCCGAGAAACACTGTTTCTGGACTTCCTGTTTGAGCATTTTCGGGTGTAACGGCGGACCGTCCGGGGTTATTTTGCGGATTTTCCAGAGGTCAATTTTCAGCAAGGGCGGACAGTCCGCGGTCCCCGAAATAATTTTGTTCCCGTTAATTCACACCAAATTGACCGATGATTTCTTGGGGATAGCTCCTCCATAGCACTAGGATCAATCCTACAAAGTTTGGTTTTTATTGGAGAACATTTGGTAGTGATTTGGGATGATTTGGGGAGAGGCGATTCAAAATCGCCCCCAAATCGGGTTTGTCCAGCCATTCCCGGACTTTCCGCAACCCGTTTGCGGACTGTTCGCGGATCGGGGCCGAGACAGACCTCCTCGGGTTGTTTTTTCCATGACAACGGCGGACTATTCGTGCCTTATTCCTAGACTGTCCAGCGTGTAAACCCGCCGAGAAACACTGTTTTTGGACTTCCAGTTTGAGCATTTTCGGATGTAACGACGGACCGTCCGGGGTTATTTTGCGGACTGTCCGGAGGTCAATTTTCAGTAAGGGCGGACAGTCCGTGGTCCCCGAAATCCTTTTGTTCCCGTTAATTCACACCAAATTGAGCGATGATTTCTTGGGGATAGCTCCTCCATAGCACGAGGATCATTCCTACAAAGTTTGGTTGCTATTGGTGAACATTTGGTAGTGATTTGGGAAGATTTGGGGGAGAGGTGATTCAAAATCGCCCCCAAATCGGGTTTGTCCAACCATTCCCGGACTCTCCGCAACCCGTTTTCGGACTGTCCGCGGATCGGGGCCGAGACACACCTCCTCGGGCTGTTTTTCCACGACAATGGCGGACTATTCGGGCCTCATTCCCGGACTGTCCGGCGTGTAAACCCGCCGAGAAACACTGTTTCTGGACTTCTGTTTGAGCATTTTCGGTTGTAACGGCGGACTGTCCGGGGTTATTTTGCGGACTGTCCGGAGGTCAATTTTCAGCAAGGGCGGACAGTCCGGGGTCCGCGAAATCCTTTTGTTCCCGTTAATTCACCCCAAATTGAGCGATAATTTCTTGGGGATAGTTCCTCCATAGCACTAGGATCATTCCTACAAAGTTTGGTTGCTATTGGTGAGCATTTGGTAGTGATTTGGGAAGATTTGGGGGAGAGGCGATTCAAAATCGCCCACAAATCGGGTTTGTCCAACCATTCCTGGACTGTCCGCAACCCGTTTGCGGACTGTCCGCGGATCGGGGCCGAGACAGACCTCCTCCGGGCTGTTTTTCCACGACAACGGCGGACTATTCGGGCCTCCTTCCCGGACTGTCCGGCGTGTAAACCCGCCGAGAAACAATGTTTCTGGACTTCTGTTTGAGCATTTTCGGGTGTAACGGCGGACTGTCCGGGGTTATTTTGCGGACTGTCCGGAGGTCAATTTTCAGCAAGGGCGGACAGTCCGCGGTCCCTGAAATCCTTTTGTTCCCGTTAATTCACACCAAATTAAGCGATGAATTCTTGGGGATAGCTCCTCCATAGCACTAGGATCATTCCTACAAAGTTTGGTTGCTATTGGTGAGCATTTGGTAGTGATTTGGGAAGATTTGGGGGAGAGACGATTCAAAATCGCCCACAAATCGGGTTTGTCCAGCCATTCCCGGACTGTCCGCAACCCGTTTGCGGACTGTCCGTGGATCGGGGCCGAGATAGACCTCCTCGGGCTGTTTTTCCACGACAACGGTGGACTATTCGGGCCTCATTCCCGGACTGTCCGGCTAGTTTGTCTTTATTATTTTTAATAGTCTTTTTTTTGTGTAAGATTATTTTTAATATTCTGAAATATCTAATCTTAACTAATAGGAGATTTTGTTCATCGGTAACAATTTCAAGTCAGCGTATTTTTTATCTCTACCCTTTTTTTCTTTTTTTTACCAGGATTTGATTTGGCCTTGGGTAGTCCGGCTTGGACCCCCGAGGGGCGGTTTTTTTAGCTAGAGTTTCCTTGGGTCAAGTACTTTCCTGTTTTCGGTAGAGCCCAGTCCAATTCTATAGTTGTGCGTGCAGTGTGTGATTTTTTGATAGAAGAAGATTGGTTAGAGCAATTCCAACAGTTTCACAAATTTGGTTTAGCAAAACATGAAATTTGTCAACTCTAAAATAGATATGTCAAAACAAAAAATATGCAATCTCTAACAATTCCTTATAATGACTTGACACAAACAGAAATTATGGACTAGTAAACCCGGTATTTAATTTTTCGCGGCAGTTTTTTTCCTCACGCGCGTGAGCCATCGAGCATCGCGGCACCTCGTCGCGGGAAAACAAAAAAGATCGCACGGCCCGCCGCCCGCCCAGGTTCCACGCCGTCGCCCAAGAAAAAAAAAAGATCGCGCCGTCGCCAATCCGTACGGCACATCCGTGCCCGCAGTCTGCCACGTCGCCGTCTGGTGTCGTTGTCGATGCGTCGTCGCCCTAGTTCGCTGTCATCCGCTGTATCCGCCGTTCCCCGTCGCCGGACATCCGTGCCCGCCGTCTGCCGCGTCGCCGTCTGGTGTCGTTGTCGATGCGTCGTCGCCCTAGTTCGCCGTCGTCCGGTGTATCCGCCGTTCCCCGTCGCTGATCCGTCGTCGCAGTAGTTCGCCGTCGTCCTGATGGGCTCGCCGGCGATGAGCAGGAAGCGGAGCGGCCTGTGGTCGGACTTGTTCCACACCTCGAGGTCGTCGCCCTGGCCGAGCAGCAGCAGGTGGTGGGCGGCTACGGGCGCGCACCGCTCGGCCCCGAACACGCCCTCGCCCTCCAGCACGTACGCGAAGGCGTTCCAGGACGGGAGCACGGGCTGGCGCACCACGCCGCGGGGGCGGACCGTGAAGTCCAGGTACATGGTCGGCGTGCGCGTGCACACGGGCGACCGCACGCCCATGGCGTGGCCGGCGATCACACGCACGGTGACACCGTCGGCGGACGTGCACGCGATGTCCTTGCTCTGGATCTCCTGGTACCGGGGTCGACCCTGCACGCACGGAAGACGTCGTTTTCCTTCCGATGTCCGCGCCGGAAGGACGTACTGGGCGACGGCGGCGCGACACGTTCTCGCGCGAAGGGAAAAGAACGGCGCGCGGCGCGACTGGTTCTGGCGCGAAGGAAGCCCGCGAAGGAAAGACGCGCTCGCGCCTCGCGGGAAGGAAAAAAGTAAACGCGCCAGGATACCGGTCCGCGGGAGATCGACGTTTTGCCTGGCCCTTTTTACGGTCGTCATCAAATTGATAAGCACAGACTCTTATTTACAAATTTGGTAAAAATACCAAGTCCAAATACTAAACTGTTGGCCACCAATTTTTTAGTTTTTTTTGACAAAATTAGATATGTCAAGTCTAAATGTCAAACGGTTAGAGTTGCTCTTATGCCCTTGTACATGGATGATTTTTTTAGGAGTAGTAGATTAAAAAAAAGTCATGTTAGAGCAACTCCAACAGTTTGACAATTTTGGTTTGGCAAAACATGAAATTTGTCAAATCTGAAATAGATATGCCAAAACAAAAAATATACAATCTCCAACAGCTCATAATGACTTGGCAAAAATGGAAATTATGGACTTTTTTCGCGGCATTTTTCCACTGGCGCAGCCGCGCACGGTTTTGCCACCGGCGGGCCAACGTACAAGCACGAGCACCTCGTCGGGCGGGCGGGCAGGAGGCCGACCACCTCCGCCGCAATGGCGTCCCCGCGCGCCCACCATCGTCGGGCCAACGTGCCGCTGCAGCACGCGGCGGCCCTCTTGCTCGCCCTCCTGTCCTGTTGTTGCTGCCGCACCCGCACTGATCCATTGTCGTCGTCGCCAAACCCGAGCCCGAGCCCGAAGGTGCCGGCGGTTATCGTGTTCGGGGACTCGACGGTGGACACGGGCAACAACAACGCGATCGGGACGATCCTGAAGAGCGACTTCCCGCCGTACGGGCGCGACATGACCGGCGGGGCCCAACCCATGAGGCGGATCTGCAGCGGCCGCCTGCCGACAAACTTCCTCTCCGAGGCGGCCTACCTCGACCCCACCTTCGGCATCCAGGACGAAGCGCGGCGGCACGGAGCAGTACGGTCGCGGGTTTTTTTTTCGCGCGAGGGAATGGCTCGCGGCTTTGGGGAGCAGAATGCGCGCAATGGGCTGGTTTTGGGGAGTTTGACAAAAATGTTAAGCCCAAATGCCAAACTGTTGGTCAACAGTATTTTAGTTTTTTTTGACAAAATTAGATATGTCAAGTCTAAATACCAAATTGTTGGAGTTGCTCATACAAAATTCCAAATCGATTTCTACTGGAGCGTTAAAGTAACCACTCCAATTTATTACCGTGTGCTTATACTGAGAAATAATTAAAATATTGGTAATTCTATTGGTTCACCCAAAGCTCCCTTACCCGACCGTTGGGAATTACAACAATTTGCCACCAGTTTCACTAAGACCGTTGGTAATTAATTTGTCCTCTCGGCCTTCTTGTGTAGTGCATGTCTTGTTGACACCTAACGCTCGGGAATAGTTTGTACCGTCGGCTATACAATACAAAAACCGACAGTGTCACTAAGACTGATGGCAATTAATTTGCACTCTCGGCCTTCTAGTGCAGTGTCCGACTGGTCGACATCTAACGTTCGGGAATAGTGTGTACCGTCGTCTATTCAATACAAAGGCTGACGGTGTCAGTAAGAACGATGGCGAATAATTTGCCCTCTCGGTCTTGTAGTGCAGTGCCCGACTGGTCGATATCTAACGGTCGGTAATAGTTTGTACCGTCGGCTATTCAATACAAAGGCCGACGGTGTCACTAAGACCGTTGGCAATTAATTTGCTCTCTCGGTCTTCTAGTGCAGTGCCCGGCTGGACGACATCTAACACCCAATTAATTTGTCCTCACGGCCTTCTAGTATAGTGCCCAACTAGTCGGCATCTAATACTCGGGAATAGTTTGTACTGTCAGCTATTCAATACAAAGGCCAATGAGAGAGCTTGTAACCGTCGATAACATGTTAACCGTTGTCTATTATACTTTCTTGTCGGCCTAGGTTGTGTTTCTAGTATGTAGTTGCTATCATAAATGTTATTATATTATAATATAAGTTTAGTCAAGCTTGACATACTTTGATTCTTCAAGATTGCTGGGATAGCTTATAATTTGGGATGGAGTACTTGATATTATAAGTTATTTCAAGAATCTTTAAGAGTTAAAGCATCTCAAGTTTGACCAATAAATATAGAGAAAATTATAAAGATTTATTTATGACATAAAAATAGTCATACTATAAAAATATAATTGATAAAGAATCTAATTATATGTGGTTGCTATCATAAATATTATTATATTATAATATAAGTTTAGTGAGATACTTTGATTCTCAAAGATTTTTGGGATGATTTATAATTTAGGATGGAGGAAGTACTTGATTTAGTAGTATTTAACATCTACTCGAAGTTTGCACAGTACTAGTCCAAAATAGATTTAAGCTTGTCTGAATTTCGTTTATCAGCCTATAATAAAATTAGAAAGTCGTCACAAACAAGAGATGAAAAGGAATCTTAATCCAAATCTAAATAGTAAAATAAAAAAAACATATATTGGAAATAGATATACGATGACATATGTTGGACTTGTTAAATAACTTGGATAGCTAGGAATCCTGATCCTAATCAAATAGATTTTTTTGGATCTAACAAATTTGTATATGCATCTATATATCTATATTCAATTCTTTATTTTTCTCTTTCTCTTTTCTATCGTGGGTCTGATCTCGGTTTTGTTTTGTCTTTTCTAAGCAATTGTTTTCAGATCAAATCCGATTTGAATAGAAACATGTCTAGCTATGATGAATAGAAAGTCTAATTCCAATACATATTTGTTTTACTCATATCAGTTAGAATAACTCACATCTAGCAATAATAGGGAGTCCGATTCCTACATGTATTGATTTTCAGTTGTAACGTATGTGCACATTTACTAGTTAAAAACAAATATAATATCATTTGTATTCATTTGTTTTCACTCGCAGACAAGAATGCCAACAATTTGCAAACACTTGCAAATACTTGTAAACACTTGCAAACACTTGTAACAACCAGCCCTGCGTAGTGCAATACGACTGGTAATAATAAACGTTGGCCAAAATGGACCGGCCCAATAGAAGAAAGATTAGGCGGTGAGCTTAATTGGGCTGCCCATCCCAGGTGCCACTCCTGTTTGCCGCGGAGCCGCCTCTGTCTCCGTTCCCTCCGTCGATCGTAGACGTCGAAATTTTGCAGGATTGGATTGGAGGTATGGAAGTTCGGAGGAGGATCCGTATCTCCTTCTCCGATCCTGATGCAACAGATTCAGACTTCGGTGAGGATACGAGTTCGGCCTCCTGTGGCGAGACAAAGATTGTAATATTGCATTGCAGCAGCAGCGCCATGAAGAACCCTGGTGGGTGGGATTCCCACAAAAGCATGGACTCCGATCGTCGGCGAGCTCCCGGGAGCGCGTTGTCAGTTCGCCCCCCGTGAAGCGGTGGCGCGGCGCGTACGAGCGGCAGCCTGGTCGGTGGGCGGCGGAGTTTCGGAGCCACAGACTCAAGGCCCGGCACTGGATCGGCACGTTCGCCACCAAGGAGGAGGCCAAGGCTGCGTACGACGACTTCGAGAAACAGTTTGTCCCGTCGCGGCTCTGTAGCCTGGCGCCGCTGCCGGCGTTGGAGCGCGGTGGCCGCGCTGCTGGCGTTCACAGAGCATCACATCCACATCCACCAGATGGTACTGAGACGCGACAGATTGTACAGGCTTTGACGGCGACTGGGATAACGCTGCCGCCCCTTTTGCCAGCGCTACCGATGCCGCCGTTCGAGAATGCGCAACCGCATGCTGATGCGCTGCCAAGTGTTCATTCGTTCTGGGCAGACGAGCCCGCCGACGACAATCTTGTAGGACTGGCTGATCTTGGACACCTTCCATTGCCGTTCTCGGATGGCAGCATCGACTTTGATCCGGCTGAGGACTTTAATCCGGATGATTTGTCGCTGTTTGATGGTTTCTTGTGACCAACAGTATGCATGCATCAACAACAATATATGCATGACAAGTAAGTGTAAAAAATGTTTTCTTTCACAATTCGTAATATTATATTCTTTCGATCGAATCTGTACAAATTCAATGGCGATAAACCTTTCTCGTGTTTTCCGTATTTTCCGTCAGTAGTAATTTTGGTAATGCCATCGCAAGATTTTCCGTGATTAGCAAGTCAATGTCTTCGCAAGTTACACGCAACTATATTCGCTAATATCTGTTAGGATTTGAGATCCGATCCGATGTTTCCTTTTTTTTTCTTTCTGACGATGTGAAAATTATGAGTGTAATGTTGATGGAACATGTAATCTAAACTGTGATGTGTGATCACAACAGAGTCTTGAAAAATAAATCTAATTTATTCTGCTTGGCTTTATTATGAATTCTCAATTAATGTCACACCTATTTATATCAGATGATGAATACTAGTAAACATATATATTATAACTAAATGAAATGAAATCCTAAGTTATTAAAACCATCGATCCATTAGATGAGGCCAGACACGACGGCGGCCGGCGATGTCGATCTGCTGGATTTAGAAGAGCGGGCCAGGGCACTCGAAGGAGATCTCGCAGCCCTCGACGGGCGTGAGCGTGATGACGTGCCTGACGGAGTTCATGAAGGCCGGGAGGCGCGCAGTGGCCTGGCAGGCGCACGAGTTGTCGAGGCCCATGAGCCTGCGGCAGCACGCCGTGTCGCGCGGGTCCTCGCCATCCCGCTCCTCGCTATGCCGGTGCTGGTGCTGGTGCTGGTGCCGGTGCCGGGACCGCCTCCCGCCGTGGCTGTCGTCGTCATCATTGTCGCCGCTACGGGACTGCAGCCCCTGGCTGCCGCTGCTGGCGACAGTGGCCGTGGTCGTCGTCGTGGTCTCGTTGAGCTGCTGCTGCCGCGGCAGGCCCCCGCGCCTCACCCCCGGACCCGGGATGAAATTCCGCATGCTGCACGCTTCATTGGCCAGGTTGAACTGCGAGCGGCAGAACACCTGAGCGATCGCCGGCTGGGGCCGCTAAGGAGCAGGGCAGCTGACACCAGTAGAACTAGGGCTAGAGCCTTCTCTATGTCCATGCTTTTCTTTTCTGTGTGGGCCTGCTGCTGTGCTTGATTATTTGGCCTCAATTGGGCAACGAGTGGTGACCACGCTCAGCTTCGGATCATGCAGTGCTTAAATAGTGAAGACAGTACTGCACATTGAGTTAATTAGCCCAGGTTATCTACTTCTCTTTACATTTGGTGCCGGAGTGTGTGTTTCTTTTGTTTGCGGTTTTGGGCACCGAGAAGGCATGCTGGTAGAGGTTAGGTGTGACTTTTGTTCTCAAGACTGATAAACGTCCACTATACATAGCTACGGAGTACTAATTAAGCTCTAGGGTATCCACATAATAACCGAGTACCAATGACTGTTGTGTGCGTACGTGCTGCTGCTGCGGTGTGTGAATTTACTCAGCTAAATACAATGCACCGGTCGTTTTCAATCTGTAGTGCTATGCATGCCGTGTGCAATGTGGTCTCACAACTCACAAGGAGCACAAGAATCACCATATATACCTTCCATGATTCAGTATCTGTACATGTGAGTTCTTGTTAACCTATCTACCTTTCCTTGTAACTTGTATTTAAAATAACAGTTTCTTTTTACTGTTGCAGCCTAGTGATCTATACTTATTGTACATCTGCATGCAGGCACGGCCAGTTAATAGTCTTTGTTGGAAACCTTCAAAGCAAGTTAGTTAAGACTGGGTTTTTTATGCTAATATAATATGACAAGAAATGTAAGTTTATTTCTTCATTCAATCGTTTTACATGCGACAGTAGTGTCTGCATCCTTTGTATGGAACATTAACTAATATAAAGGGTCCATTTAGATAAATGATTCAGTCCAACATTCAAATAATGAGAACATGACTCCTAACTGAAACAAACTTCTAAAACTGACTGAAGACATTTTTCCAATTATATTCCAGTCGAATATTTCCAACCAATCAGGGGGGGAAAAGTGAAAATCTCTTGGTTTCAACCAATTAATTTTCATTTTAAAACAAAAGGTGGGTGAAAAAAAACGCTGGAAACTTGTTGTACTGTGATTGCCTTTAATTTTCTTTTTTTTTTGGTATGATTGCCTTTTCTTTTGGAGGAAAGATTAGAAGCTCTGCCGATCAATTAAGATATTATAAGAAAAGACAAGCATTAATTTAAAATGCAACCAACCAAGCTCCTAAGGATTGCATAACCCATATGTTGTCCGTGTAGGGTTGCAAGGCACCTAGCTATCCACAATTTTAGTTTCTAGCAAATAAATGACTATCACACAATGAGAGCCAGACAACTAGATCAAGAATCAAACCTAGATAAGGAAGTATAGCTAAAATGATGAATATAGCTAAGCTAAGCAATATGATGTACAAGACAGATATGCTACTCTACTTTGTAGGAATGTAAACAAGTAAATACAAGAGTAGAGGTAGAGTGGTTACCGATGTGGAGACAAGCAATCAATAAGATAACCACAAATGAAATCCTCGGTAGAAAGACAATTGACACAATGATTTTTACCGAGGTTCACTTGCTTGTCGGCAAGCTATTCCTCGTTGTAGCGACACTACACCAGAAAGCTTAATCGTGTCGGTCAAAAATGCTTTACCGCAGCGGGCAATGATGTCCGCTGCGATGACAAGGCCACGGTAAATGTGGCATTTACCGTGGTGGTCACCAACGCCCGCTGCGAAAAAACGATTAACCGCAGCGGGCACCCTAAGATGCCCGCTGCGGTTAATGCCATTTACCGCAGCGGACAGTTTACAATTGTCGGTGTCTAGATGGCCAACGAGTAAATTTCTAAGCGTGTCGGAGTTCGGATAGTTACGCTTGGAGAACACAAGGATTATACTGGTTCAAGCACGAACACCCTACGTCCAGTTTGCTGTGGGGTCGTGTTACCGAGCGTAGAGGGCTTGTAGAGGGGAGCTACAAGCAATGATGAGAGAGGGAAGCGAGTTCCCAGGTCTCGTGCGTATGAGGTTCTTGGTTCTGGTGAGAGCTCGCGTGAAGGCGAGTATGAGTGTGTGTGAAAATGAGTTGAGAGAGTTCAGATCGTGAGATTGGGGCTCCATCCTCCCCCTTTATACACAGGGAGAGGTGGAGGAGTACAATAGAGAGAGAGGAGAGAACGTGGGCCTGGCTTGGGCTTTTGTCTTGGGAGTGCTTCGGCTTCTGTTTGCCTTCCTTCCTGAGGAAGATTGTGCCAGTAGACATGTGTCCGAGTCCTGTTCATCCTTGATGGAGTTGTAGCCATGCGCCTCGAGATCGGGAACAATGTTGTTCCCTTACATGGGCATGGGCGGGAGTTGGCTGCACAGGGCCAGACACCCCCGTGTTTCGTCGTACAAGGCTGATGACGCCCTAATCCCTGTTCAAGTGTCCGTCGGAGGTATGGCGCAGGTATGGTGCGCGTAAGTCGTCGATTAGGCAGCATAGGTCCTTGTATCACAGGGGGATACAGGGGCAGGCATGGCGGCTCATGCCTTGGAGCCCCATTCCTAAGGACAAAGGGCATTGTGGACCTTTTGACTATATGGGCTAGGGCGTCTCAGGCTGCTTGGGGCGGTGAGGCCTCCGAGGGTAGGGGGCGTCACGGATGACGTTACCCTAGCCCGGACGGGGCGGAAGATCCCCCGAGGGTAGATGGCATCACGGATGACGTCATCTTAGCTCGGGCGAGTCGAAGGAGCCCCGAGGGTAGATGTCATCACAAATGATGTCACCTTAGCTCGGGCGAGGCGGAAGATCCTCAGAGGGAGCGTTGTTGTTTTGGTTGGTTGAGGACGAGGAGCCCTCGAGGTTGGTGACGTCACCCAGGCTCGGACGGGGCAGAGAGCCCCCGAGGGTGATTTTGTTTTTGCGAAGTGCAGTATTTAGGGTACCCCATTTTTTGGTATCCGACAACAATGCCCGCCACAATTAATTTTTTTAATTAAAAAAAATAAAAATGCAATTTTAGAATCTGAATTTAATATGTACAGATTGCATCCAGATTTCATAGCAGAGATAAACAACATATATATACGCATATAACATCCATACACAAACACATAAGTTGTCCTCATACACAAATGAAACCAAAGATTACATATCTAAATCAAATTTCCACTTGTTGTTTGTAATCCGTGGGATGGAGCATTGTGTCCCACTTCCTGAACTTCTCGAACTCAGGTAGAACCGCCAGATCACCGTCATTGTCGAAGAATTCTTGCCCTTTGAGCACACAGTTCTTTAGTAGGAACTTACAGATAATCGCCTTGAGTTGCTTGAAAGCATGTTGGTCTCTCGTAATGCATTCCCAATGGTTGATTCCCTCCTTGAGCTTCTCCCAGCTGCTGGTGTACTCCTTGCACTGCCTTAGGTGTGCGCAGGTGTACAAGCCACATGCCTTTGATCCATAAGGTTGTTTAGCGCACTGCATGATCGATACAGAAATATTAGAACAATACATATATATATATAGGAAAACATGACTGAATCTTTGGAATACTTACGGGGAATTCACGTTGGATCTTTAAGTGGTATGAATGTTTCTTCTTAAACTTTTCACTTCTTCGATCCCAGCATTGGGGTTCCTTTAGGTATGCCCTGTAACCACTATACGAAATGCATCAGTGTTAGCTAGCAACAATTTCAGTACATACGATATAACCATAAATGATCAATAAGCTTGGGGACTTACGTTTTCAAGCAATCTTCGAAGGCCTTGTACCTTGGTCTGTTTGGTACCCTCAACAAGTCAAATATGCATGCCCTACCATCTTGAGGATAGATGATAAATGCAACCCAGTGGCCATCGACTTTTCCCTTGCTACACCATTCAAACAAAATACAGGTTACGATGACGATGTAAGTTTATGATCCTAGCCACTTAGCTCTATGTACAATTTTAACTTACCCAAAGTCGTAAGCCGCCTTGATACATTGTGGTCCATCCTTGTGGACCTTCTTCATCACTGATAGGATGTACCTTGACAATACCTTCTTCTCTTCTTTCATATTATCTTCGTATTTCTGTTTCCTCTGCTGCACGGTCAACTTTGGATCCGTTATCTCATACCCTTTGATGACTCTCTCAGCAATATGCACTGGAGAGAGGTAGAGAACAAAATGTCTCTTTTTGTTGCTTACTATCACCGATGTCCTACACAGAAAAGTCATCATGTCATAATAAGTATATAGTTGACCATTAATATTGCTGAAATCTGTGAAACTGACAATGAGACTTACAGATTGAATAGGGTGACTTGGACAATGTCAAGGTCTTCTTCCTGGAATAGATGCCACATGTCGCGGAAGTCTACGGGAAGAGTAATAGTTTCGGGCAAGTGGAACTACTCCGGGGGAATCTTGATTGTAAAACCTGACATCCTAGCTTTTGCCGCTTCCATATACCACAGATGAAATCTCCTTGTTTCCCATAGTTCCTCGTCTAGGAGTTGTGCCTTAGGAATCAAGAATTTCCCACGCTCATAGATGTGAGGACAGTCTTCCGCCTCTAGAAATAGTTGTTGGCGAGTATTTGGAGACCTAGAGAACGGTTAAGAGAGTTTAATAAATGATACTACTATTTTATGGGATAGAAAGTTTAACAGGATATTATGCATCATGATACCCTAACTTTCGAATATAGTAGTGTACGACAACGATTTGGCGCTCATGCCTGGATCCTTCCTTGGTGGGCTCCTTGGTGGATCCGCATGTGAACTATTTGGAGGAGGGGTTGAGCTTGTCCCCATGTCCATGCCCTTGTCCTTCTCCCCGCCATCTCCTTCTCCCTTCTCCTCCCCGCCATCGCCATCACCATCTCCTTTTTCCTTGCCCTTGCCCTTGCCCTTGTCCCTGCCATCGTCCTTATCACCATCTCCGCTTTCATTCGGATCTTCCGGTTAAAGGGGACAAGATCCGACAACTGATGGTTGTGATCTGCTGGTGGTCGGCGTATGAGTTAGTGTCACCGGAATGATCTCAACGTTTTCTTGATTCCACAAGATTTGGTGTCCAATCGCTATTCCTAGAATTACGTGTCGATATAAGTTAGGATGATCCAATTCATAATCATCCTGATTTGGCACAATCCAGACGAGTGTCTCGACGACATAGTTTTCAGGGATGTCATCTATGTTGATTTCATTTATT
>CM039135.1:21273391-21312492 GCA_022036555.1 Microstegium vimineum | reverse complement strand
CCTCGGTAACCACCACAGACGCCTTAGCAAAATCTAGCTCATGAAGCGCGCTAAGGTACTTCGCCTTAAAGTCGTTCCTCTCTATAGCAGCATGCTTGAGCAATGCATCTTGACTCATCAAGGCGTCGTTCAGAGACTCAATCTCAAGGGAGAGGGACTCGACAGTGGGTGGTACCTCGGGTGTGTCGGAGTCGTAGTCGTAGTCGGGGCCTTCCTTGCGCTTGCCGACCTTGCCTTCTTCAATCACCATGGTGCAAAAGCCACCATGCTTGGCGTCGGCGTAGAAGCATAGGACGTTGAACTTGTCCTCAACCTTTCCCTTCGACTCATCATCGCTTGAAGAAGCACCTCCGTCGGAGGAGGCATCGATGTCGTTGAGGGAGGCGAGGGAGGCTCGGTGCTTGGCCTTCACCTTGTCAATCACCTTCTCGGAGGACCTTCTGTGGTAGCCACCCTTGGGCTTGTGCTTGTCCTCGAAGTGATGCTCACGCTTGTCCTTGCGCTTGGTGAAGTCGCCCGTAGCTTTCTTGGGGCAATTTGCGATGAAGTGATCCTCATCACCGCAACGGTAGCACCCCTTGGCTGAGCCACCACGCTGACGGATCAAACGGTTGTTGTGAAACCGTGAGAACTTGGTGATGACCAAAGCCAGCTCATCATCTCCAAGAGCCTCCACTTGCTCCTCTGTCACAGAAATCAAAGACAAAGCAAACAAGGAGTGTGAGGGGTCAGAGGAGGAAGAAGACGTACCGTCGGGGCCAGAAACCAACGCCATAGAAGGTTTTGACGGGTTTTCAAGCTTGGCCCGGGTCTAGTAGTCAATGTCCGAGGACTTGAGCTTGCTGAACAGCTCGTCCATGGTCAGGGCATCATAGCCTAGTGACTCCTGGATGACAGCCACCTTCATCTCCCATACCTTCCGATCAAGAGCATGCAAAAGCTTGATAGCCATCTCATGATCATCATAAGGCAATTTGGCTCGATTGGCACGCATCTTGTTGATGATAGATTGGAAGCGAGTGAACATCCGTCAACAGATTCGCCGGCCAACTGAGCAAAGTTCTCGTACTCTCTACGGTACATGTCAAAGAGTCTGTACTTGATCTGAGGGTTGCCCTCATGATATCTCAAGAGTGTTTGCCAGATCTCCCGTGTCGTCGTGAGACTCGAAACCCGCTCAAACTCCGGAAGAGACGGACAAGAGAAGAGAATGTTACGGGCTCTTGCATTAGATGCATGTTGCGTAACCTGGGCATCGGTGATCCGAGCCTCAAGAACCACGTATTTCTCATTCTCACAAATCTCCCAAAACTTTGTGTCAATCCCTTGGAGGTAAGCCGACATGCACACCTTCCAATAGGCAAAGTTGGTTCCATTAAAGTAGGGAGGTTTACCAGCACCTCGCTCCATGTCGCCTTCATGGATCAAGAACCATGTAAGGTGGATTGATCCTTAACCGGCTCTGATGCCAATTAAAGGACCGAGAACGGCGACCAGAGTGGGGTGAATGGGAGCCAAATAAAATTCAACTCAAAGACTTGGCCCTTGTCCCAAAATCACACCCAAAACATGTCCTCGGAAGAACCAACTCGCACACGACCTAACAAGTAGGTGGACACTTTAGGAAGACCTCTAAAGGTGCAGCGGACCGGTCGGAGAAGATGGAGAACGATCAAAGCCACGAACTCGAAACCGATACATCGAGAGCGGTACTCTCAACCCCTAACGAGAAGAGGCAAGAGCACACCCAAAAGTACTTATGAGAACTGGTCTCAAAAGTACCTAATCAGGTTTCTTACGTGAATACGAATCCAACACAACAAACGGAACTTGATTCGGAGTCTGGACGAGAGAGAAACGGCTAAAACAGCGAACAAGAGTGACCACAGGACCACTCGCCTTGGTCCGGTTGTGTGGTCCGACGGTGAGGTCCAGAGGTAGGTGCTTTGCTGTTGTTTTTCGGTTGTACCACCGGACTACTCGCTATGGTCCGGTGCTATGGTCCGGAGGGTGGTCCGAAGGGTGGTCCGACGCTGTTTCTTCACAAAAACAACAACACAGTGAGCTCTGGACCTCCGGACTAGTGGTCCGACGGTACCACAGGACTAGTCCGGCGGATGGTCCGGAGCTAGGGACTGCACTAGACACTTTCGGCCAGACCACAGGACCACTCGCCTATGGTCCGGATCCTTGTCCAAGGTGGTCCGACGGGTGGTCCAGAGCTCACGAACAGCGCACCGAAAACCCGCGAAAACCGATTTCTCTTCGCCAAATCTTCCCAAAACTCCACCAAATGAACTCCAACTGCAACCAAACTTTGTAGGCATGATCCTTGTACAGTTGGGGAGCTATCCTGAAGAAATCATCACTCAATTTAGAGAGGATAAACGGGAACACTCGGATTTGGGGGAGAAGGAGAAGAAGGAAGAACGCCACAAAGAAATCGCCCGATCTACGCGCTCGTGAGGTTTGAGGAGAAATCCTTCAGTGCAAAGATGCTCCTCACAAGTACGCACAACTTGGTTCAAATGGATTTTGGAAAGTTACTCTCAACAAAGAGAAAACATCTCGGGAAAAAGAGAGAGCAAATGCAAAACAGAAAGAACACAAGCAAAACGGGGACACGATCACGAAAGAGAAGCCACCATGGCTTACGGAGGTTACGGCCTCCGATTCCTCGCAAAAATCACAAGTTCTTACACCGGTGACATGGTGGATCTCAAACAAGAAGAAGCTAGGCAAGGGAAAACCTAGGAATAGGTGGGAGAGAGAGTAATGCAAGAGATCGGACGAGGATACCCCTTCATCCCCTATTTATCAGAGGCTTTGGCTATTTCCCAAAGCCCCCCTAGATACATTGAGTGAACTACCTAGCCTAAGCATTGCAGTCCAAGCTCCGGTAAATATCTCCCTCGATTTGAATGGACGGCCCCACTTCCTGCCGGGAGTTGCCGTCGCCTCGACGCAACCTCCAGGATTCCGCCACATGCCATCCCCGCTTCCTCGGAAGCTCCACCTAGGTTTTGAGGCCCAAACCCAGGAAACCCGCCACCGGTAGCTTTGGGCTCAACTACCGAACCCCGAGTTTTGCGGCCCAAACTCGGAAACCGACGCGGATGGTTTTGAGGCCCAAACCACCAAACCACTCGATGCGAGGCACCTTGTCTTCGCCCGGTCGGACTCTGAGTCCCCTGAGCCTCCGCTCAACTCGCGCGTCCACCGTCTTGACTTGGCCGACTCGGTCTACCTCCATGTCTTCTCGCACTCGTCGGTGCCAAGTACTAGCCACCACAGCTAGTCCGCCGGCGCCCATGGTCCCTCAGTCCGAGCCCCGCTTCCGCCCTTCACAGCTCTCAGTCCATTGGCACGGCAAGCCTCTACTCGACCTTCTCCACGCTATTGACCACTGTCACTAGGCATAGCACCTGCACACCACAAGCCGATAGACAAGCACACATTTCTGCTTTCGCAGAGGTTAAGAAATACTCACGTGTTGGATGATCACTCATCATCAAAGCTGAACATACATGGGTACTTATCCACCATGTGTTCGCACATGCCTTACACAGTGCTGACACCAGAAGCCCCATTTTTGGCGTCAACACATATTGGCACACCCAGTGGGACCATAGTGGCTAGACATGGACAAAGGCAAAGCTAAGGTTTCACACCCAACCCGAGATGAGAGGCTGAGGGCCCTCGGTCTGGACTCCTTGGTGACCAAGGAGGAATTTGAGGAAATCCTGGGAAGGATGGAGAGACAAAGGGCCTTGCTCATCTTAAACGGGATAGTCGATCCACCTGACGTCGAGTATCTGTCTGCTACTCAGGCCAGATGGAGGCGTCATAATGAATAAGACAAAGAGAACAAACCACTAGCAAAGCATTCCAGAACTGTGGAGCCGATAGATGTGCATGAGAATTGCTCGTTCTTTACGTACTGCCTCAACAAGAATTTGGAGTTGCCTACCAGGGAAAATTATACCGGATGCAACGAACGTTTCGAGGAATACAGAAGGCTCCAAGCTGACGATCGATTCACTCGAGGACAAGTGGAATATAAGGAAGGGAATTGGCATGGCATCGAAGATGGTGTTCATGGTTGGCCCAGTACTAAGGTTGTCAGCATAGACCGTGCTCAGTCTCGGCCAGGCCAGCCCAACGAGCACCAAACATCCCAGAATCCCAGAAGGATTACCAAGACCCAGAAGAGAAGATTCTGACGCCAGAAAGCTGACAGGCGGCGGCGGGAGGCAGCAGGTCATGCTGCTAGCTTCTTCCTACCTGTGGAGTTCAGGGCGCCGGTGGACGCCGAAGTCTATTCCGACATTGATGAGTCAGAGTTCGGAGAACAGGCCGGTGCACTCACGCGTGAATTCCAGGCGGTCTTCGGCAAGCCTGTGAGGCATAGGCACCTAAAGGAACTATACATCCAGGGATACATCAACGAGAGGTTTCAGGATACTGATCGATGGTGGTGCCTCAATCAACCTGATGCCAGCTCACATCATTCTTAAACTTAGGTCAGAGTTCGAGAGGCTCTTCAACACAGATCTGTCGCTTGGCGACTTCGGGGGGAGGAATTCCGAAGCCAAGGGGGTTCTGCAGGTGGAGTTGACAGTTGGCAGTAAGACTCTATTGACAACTTTCTTCGTCATTGACGGGGATAGTTCGTACAATATGCTCCTGGGCAGAGACTTGATTGATGCCAACTACTGCATCCCATCTACGATGCATCAGATTGCAGTACAATGGCTATACAACGATGAACTAGAGGTCAATCCGGCTGATGATTCGATTTCCATAGCAACCGTTGACCCTGCTTACTGGGTTTTGGAGGATTACGCTTTCGACTGCTTTTTGGGAAGGATATTTCAAGAAGACCTCACTACTCTCAGCATTGTATGTCAACAGCTGATCCGAGCAGTCGGCTTAAACGAGGCGGAGTGATAAGTGACAGTGAAGGCAAGCTGGGCGAAATGCCTACGTCGGCCGAGAAGCTGAATGGTGACAAACCTAGGCCGACACACAACAGTACCCAAATCAAGTCCCGAAAGTCAAGAGGTTTAGTTGCTCTAGACAAGCACAGGGAATGTTTGGTTCAGGATTGCAAAACGTCCAGTCTTGACCAGAAGTCGATTGAGCATCATCCACCGATTAAGAAGAATGTATCGGCTAAAATGAGCGGTAACCCAAGAAGGGTAGGACTAACGTCATGGCCGACGCGAAGTGATCGCTCGGCTTTATGAAATAGAGGTCATTCAACAAAAATATCCTACATGGTCCCTGTGCGTGAGAAGGAAGAACAAGTGGAGCTTGCATTGATCTCAGAGGCCAACATGAAAATACGCCGACGAACGAGTACCCAATACTAGTTGCCGATATGCTAGTTGATGCAGCAGTAGGCCATAGAGTAATCAATGTATGGATGGCAGTGCTGGGTACGATCAGGTCTTCATGGCAGAAGATAGCGCACGACTACCGTCGGATGCCCTGATTTGCTGGCATTACACTGGCGAAGGGTTATGACCTTTGGATCTAGGAATGCTGACACAACTTATTAGAGAGCTATAAGTTGATCGGCAAAATCTACAACGTGGTGACATAGACCCGAGGGGTACCAAGAGAACCTTGAAGATCTTAGAGCCACCTTAGGGTGTACGAAGAAACATGGTTTGGGGATGTACCCTCACAAGTGTGCTATCGGAGGAACTACTGGGTTTTTCTGATATTCTTTGTGCATAAGCTAAGGCACTAAGGGTAGTCGCGAAGGTGCTAACACGGTCAGGCCATACTGCCAACCACAAAGACCGAGTTGTGATCTCTGATTGGCAAGACCAATTTATTCGACGGTCCACATTGAACTGGTCGACCTAAATCCTATCATTCTCAGTCCTGCTGGAGCTAGGGAATCAACAAAGGCAGCCATGGGGCAGCGAACAGCAGGAGACTTTCAAGGTTGTCAAGGAGTATTTGAGGTCCTCATCAGCATCAGCCCCTCCGTAGAGTGGGTGGCTCTCCAGATTGGACGCAACAGCCGATGGCCACGCCATTGGATCGACTTTGACATAAGAATTCCAAGGGGAGAAGATAGTAGCATTTGATCCGTGGATTGCTCGATCCCGAAACAGTCTACTAGAGAAGTTATGCTTGTGCTCAAACTTTCTCCTACGCCAAGTTACGTTGTCACCTGTCGTCATCCAGCGTGCGGTGGCATCGAAGTTTGACGTTAGCAAATACATACTATCAATGCCTATTTTGAATGGAGGAATCGGCAAGGCGATCCTTGTGCTACCAAAATCTGATTTGTATAAATTAGCCAAGGCGATCAAGGGGCCAGTGGATGGTTGACTTTTTTACTCGCCATCCTGAAAGGGAAATCAGTTCGGTAGGTGTGGCTCCACTGGTATTGTTGTACGACGGGCCTACCCACAAGCAAAGCAGAAGCATTGGAATCGTCTTGGCACCACCTCGGAGGGCAAGCTTCAGATACGCTTCCCCGGTTAGGCCGACGATCACCGATAGTCTGACGGTATGTGATCTGCTCAAAGGATCTCTATAGGGAATTAACCGACCATGCAGACTACATGAGTGCAAAAACAAGTGTTGGAGCGTGATGGAAACTGTCATGGGCTGCCTGGTTCCTTCTCTCATATCAACATCAAACAGGCATGGGGGGTGAACGCCGACAGAGAATGAAGGCTCGAAAGGGGTTTTTTGGTTTGGAAATTCATCTTGCCCATTGGGACCAAGTACAGTAAATACTGTAGATGAACACCAGACCAGGAAAACATATACCAGGTTGCAAGAAGCATTCCAGGTGAGGCTTATGGAATTCTGGGGGAAGGAGAATATTCTGGGAAAATTAAGGGAAAATCTTTCGGAAGCACTACTCCACCGTATGAGCCAACACATCAATAGTCGATCAGGATGGATAGCCGGTATGATTCATATCGCCTCTAGCACAACAGTAGTCAGCTTGAAGCTGGTGACAGCCGATATAATGTATCTCCTTTAGATAAAAATAAATAAAAAGAAAAGGAGTGGGGCGCAGTTCAAGCAGAAACATGACATGCTAGTAACATGAGACAGTATTATCCACATAGATATGTCAGAGAAGAGATATCTAAAATCATGGGGCGTGTTTACAGAGAGGGTCAACTCATATTCCAAATACAAGCAGTCAATCAGTTCATCCATGGGCATCACTTCGGCGACGACCTGTCCCATTGGTTGGAATCTCCCCATCATCGCAAGGAAGTCACGCATTGTATGGGTGCTGGTGAAGCTTGGACCTACAACGCCGGAGATATCTGCGTCGGCAACCTCTACTCCGGAGAGAGCAAAGGTGGCTCCATAAGAAACATAATGGAAGACCAGGTCCCGGACGCGCATTGACATTTGGGCAAGGCGCTCTTCTGGGGTCGAGCCATAGGCATGGAGAGTCCGACAGCACGGTTATCGCGTCGGAAATACGGGCAAGTTCTGTCAGAACACCAGAAAAGTACATCAGTCGAGATAGCCGATGCGGTCAGGGTGGATCTGATCGGTTGAGGTTGTGGTGATAAGGGTCTGCAGTCATCTGATGAGTTATGGAGTCTGAAAGCACACCTCCCGCCTTAGCAAATCCAGAAGCGTCAGGGTGTTCGCGATAGTGGTCTTAGCCGACATCAACTCCTTCTCTAGGAAAGATGACCTCTCGCGTTCTTCTTGAAGAAAGCATCTATCCGCCAGAATACCTTGGAAGAGAACCCAAAAGTCGTCATCCGAGAGCGATGCGGTGGGGATGGAGCTCGACTCACCAATGCTAGCTCTGAAAGACGGTCAGACTTCCAGCAAGATGAATCATATCAGGAAGTGACGGTTGCTTACCTAAAGAGCCGGTGTCATGGCGGCTGCAGAGCACTACTGGAAGAGCTGATCGCTGGATGCTCGCGCGGAGCTCGCCATGGGAATGCTTCGGTAAGATAAGGAAAAGAGAGATATGTGCTGGATATTATTCAAGGAGCATCTGACCAATAGATATGACACCGGAGTTAATAAAGGAAATGTCTGTTCGTGGGGGCTAGAGTAAAGTCTGCTACAGGAGAAATCGGATAAGTAGTCAGTCAGAGTTTTCGATAGCAAAGTGTGGATCGGCCAACCACTGCTCGTGTAGATCCCAACGATGTCAAGAGCACGGAATGGTGGTCTCATTCAGATGAACACAGAAGTAAGATCGTAATGATCATTGTTGATATCTCTTAACGTCATTACCAAAAGTAGAAAGATTTCTATTTCTGATAACGGCGCAAAAAATAGTTAACCACTTCTCATGCCACTTAAGCCAACTTGTCATCCCTAGCATGGCAGAGAGATGCGGTATTGAAATATGCATTTTCTCCTCTAATAAATATAAATGTGTTTCTGCAAGCGCATAGATTATACCGAAGTAGCATTTTAACCAGGACTATTCCATGTATCGTTATTTATATTTTTACTATTGGGAAGGGATACTAAGGAATAAATGAGGAATGAGTATCACTGCATGTGTAATGGAGAGTTTCCATCTATCTCTCTCAATACAGGATAAATGTCACATAAGATATAGATAATGAATGAATAGTGACAAAAGATAAATACTGATCAACATATATAGCCACATAAGATAATGATAAGTACCTCAACAGATATTCTAGCAAGTCATTAGCATGAAATTAGGACGAACTACAAAGATATTTCCTAAGTCATTCTTAACTATACAGTCTAGCATATTATGATTAGTGCAATTATACTTGGCAATCATGGCGAGATAAGAGATATTCATGTGTAGTGAGTATTACTAAGGAAGATGAGAAACATAACAATCATTTCCCCATAATAGTACTGCTCTGCCTGCCCTATTAACGGGAGGAGGACAACAAAGGACTCAATAGGACTATCACTCCCGCGATCTACCTCACGATCCGGAATATAGGGTACAATCACAGATAAATACAGTCTAGGCACCACGCGTACACAATATCTATCATTTACCCATACACTACTAAGTTTTACCCCTAATGCCACGCTTTTCTTGTGCGATGCCAAAATTTGGTTGCAAGTTGGGGTGTTTTCACAACCATGGTTGTCGCAGGTTGCAATAGATGATGTTTTTTGCCACGCAAATTGTTTCGTGGCTTCAAAAGTGAGAACGTTGCGAAAACTATGTTTTATTGCAACCAATTGTAAAACGGTTGCAATAATTTATCAGTGTTGCCACGAATATATTTTCATTGTGAGCAAAATTATTAACATTGTAATAAAGTTAAAAATATCGCAACGTAAAGTTATTCATTGCGATAAGGTGCCACTTATAGCAACGCAAATTGTCATCGTGGCGATAGCACACCCATGTTGCCACGATTTATTTGGGTTGTATATAAGAGCGTTTTAGGTTGCAAAATGACATACATAATGCAACCATACCGACATCGTTGCAACAAATAATTTTTGGAGCATACTGGTATTAGAAAAAAAAAGTTCTAGGAATCGAACCTAGGACCTTAGTGTCCAACAAGAAGGTAGAAACCACTATACCATAAAGCCATTTTTGTTTTTGTGCAGGCATATCTACTTGAACTAGTTTAGACCTTACCTATTTCTATTGAATCTATTAATTAGGTCGGTGTGTGCTAGAGCCGCGAACCCCCATCCAAAGGCCGCGACATAGCCACGAAGGCCGCGACGCAGCCACGATCGCGGCGCTCTCCTTCCCTTCTGCATGCGTCATTGCTGTTTGTGGAGCCCGCCGAAGTTATCGTTGTCGTTGGTCCGGCACAGGACCTTGGATTTCCTGCTGCGTGCTTGACGTATTTTTGGGTAGGATTGTCAGCAGGCAAAGGTCGTCATTGTGGTGCCCTAATTCGTTCCTAGCGGATCGCTGACGAGATAAAGCGACAGATCGAGAACCGGCAAGTGTTCTGTCCTCCATCGTCATCGTTGACGAGAGTTGATTGATCTCAGCAGTTGGCCGACCATCATCAACGATCCAACAGGGGTACGGTATATATATATATATATATGTATATATATATATATGAATTACACACAAGAAAAATGATTTGTTTTTGTTGACATATCCATTTGACTATTATATGGTTGTTGTACAGTAATGTTATTACTTGATGATGAATTAATTACTTCCTGTAGAGTGTATATATATCAAGATCGATATCATAGTATGCATGCATGCATTATATGTATCTTCATATTCTCATATGTATTGCACAATTATGGTTGCTGATTTCATGAAACTATTGTTAATTATATATGAATTGTTACACGTACAAAAACTGATATATACCGTATCAAGTCGTATGAAGGATTTTCATTAATTAATTATTGCTTTTTCCTGTAGCTGTCGTTTACTTTACATTGTCATGATCCCTTGAATTAACATGTTGCAGATGGCACATGATGATGTGAGTTGGATGTTGTTGCCTCGGTCAACAGAGGAATGGTAGGCTGGGCTTGAGAAATTTATTGGTACTCTTTTTGAAGGCACCTATGCATCAGAAACTGCACCATGTCCATGTTCAAGGTGTTGTGGAGTAGTGTACAAAAAAATCCAAAGTTCAAATGGATTTGCTATGTAAAGGGTTTGATGACAATTTTGTCCAAGAGAAATTAGGAAGTGTTGAAGATTGGATTGATGATATGGGTAGTATTAATGCAGACTATGGAGATGATGCATCATGTGGCAAGAATCTGTTGTGTGCATTAATCAGGGGAGCAGAGTCCAGTGGTGGTAATAAGGACGATGAGGAGCCAAATGTGAGTGCAAAGAAATTCTTTGCTTTGTTGAAAGAAGCGCAGCAAGAGTTGGCACCAGGGTCCAAGCATACCAAGTTATCTTTCATGGTCAGGTTATTTCAGCTCAAGTCAATGTCTGGATGGAGTACAAATCGACAGGGCAAGCACTTGAGCTAATGTCAGATGGGTTCCCCCCAGGACATTGTATCCCAGACACTATGGACAAAGAACAGAAGCTTATTCGTGACCTGGGACTCACATACATTAAGATCCATGCTTGTGTTAATGACTGTGTGTAATTTCGTGGCTCGTTTGCTGATAAGGACACATGCCCAACATGTGGTGAAAGTAGGTGGAAGAACAACACATATTCTGATGAGATTATTAGTGATGAGTTTAGCCAAACGGGTGGCGCAAAGAATCGCACTCCTTGCAAAATTCTGAGGTACTTTCCACTTATTCCAAGGTTGCAAAGATTATATATGTCAGAGAAAACCTCATCATTGATGTGGTGGCATGAGAAAGAATTGGTCCATAATGGGAAAATGCGGCACCCAGCAGACTCTAAGGCATGGAAGCACGTGAATGAAAGGTATAAGAAGTTTCCTTCGGATCCACGTAATGTTAGGCTGGGGCTTGCATCTGATGGCTTCAATCCATTTCGGATGTTGAATGTTAATTACACTTGTTGTCCTGTGATACTTATTCCTTATAACTTGCCTCCTTGGTTGTTTATGAAACAACCTTATTGGATGATGTCGATGTTGATCCCTGGCCCTAAATCTCCTGGACAGAACATTGATGTGTATTTGCAACCTCTGATAGATGAGCTACATCAGTTGTGGGTTCATGGAGTTCAAACATGGGATGAGAAGGAGAAGAAGAATTTTACTCTTCATGCAATGTTGTTATGGACAATTAATGACTTCCCTGCATATGCGATGCTATCTGGTTGGAGCACGAAAGGTATGTTTGCTTGTCCTTATTGTAACAAGGACACTGACTACCTGTGGTTAAAGTATGGTTCAAAGCATTGCTACATGGGACATCGTCGATTTTTGCCAAAAAAGCACAAGTGGCGAAGAAACAAGACGAGCTTCAATAACAAGGTTGAAACCAGGGAGGCTCCAGTGCCACTGAGTGGCGAGCAGGGGAAGCAGCAGTATGAGAGTTTCCAGCAAGTGGTCTTTGGAAAGGATACAAAGAAAAGGAAGCAACGTGATGAACAAACTAGGTGGCATAACTGGAGGAAGAAGAGTATTTTTTTTGAGCTGCCTTAATGGGAATCATTGCTTGTACGACACAATTTGGATATCATTCATATTGAGAAGAACATATGTGAGAGCATATTAGGAACATTGCTGGAGTTAGAAGGTAAATGCAAGGATACTTACAAGGCTCGACTTGATATGCAGCATTTGGGTATAAGGACAGATCAACATCCAGTGCTTGAATAGGGTAAGTACAGGCTACCACTAGCTCTATACTCTATGTGAGGATGGCAAGAAAATTCTGTGCAAATTTTTACATGGCGTGAAGTTTACTGATGGTTATGCCGCAAATATTAGGAGATGAGTGGACGTCAATGGTTGCAAGCTTTCCGGGCTTAAAACTCATGACCTCCATGTAATCTTGCAAAAATTATTGCCATTATTGGTGCGCAACATATTGCCTAGAGATGTGGTGATCCCACTGATCGAGCTTTGTAGTTTCTTCAACTCACTGTGTGCAAAGGAACTGGAGTTGACAGAACTTGAAAAACTAAGCACTTCGGTTAGGGAGACCCTTTGTCGAATGGAGATGATTTTTCCACCAGCTTTTTTTGATATTATGATGCACTTACCGGTTCATCTTGCTGAGGAAGCTATACTTGGAGGTCCTGTGTGCTACAGATGGATGTACCCAGTAGAGAGATATCTTCGTACACTTAAAGGCTATGTGAGGAACAAGGCTTAACCCGAAGGTTCAATTGCTGAGGGGTATTTATCTGAGGAGTGCCTCAGATTCTGCTCTTTATTTTTTGATAATATTAGTACCAAGCTAAATCGTCCAGATCGTCATGAAAGTGCGGCTGCTAGTGAAGTACCATCTGGACTAAGTATATTTAGGAGCATTGACTACAGCAGGAAAGGTGGTTGTATCGAGGTTGTGGCTGATATTGACATACAGATAATGAGGCATTACATATTAACCAATTGTGATGAGGTCGCTCCATGGATAAAGTAAGCTATAATTTATTTTTTTGTCGTCATTAATATGTATAATACATCAACTTTTTTTAAAACATGTTAATCTGTCATGACCTCTCATATTTATGTCATGCAGTGCAAAAAGGACAGGAGAAATTTGAACTGTATACGTTCATTGCAAGAATGGACTTCCACATACAGATACAGAGTATGTAAAGTTCAAACTTGATAGAGTTGATATAACATTGTCAACCTTAACAGCACTTAAATATCATCTTGGGTATGCTATCCGTGACTTTTTATACTACAAGAAAAGATGTGGAACAGATGTAGCTACTCTTCAGGTCATCGATTACACCAAACATGCAACCAGTATGGTGCACGATAATGAGAGGGAGAAGCAAATCAGATTGGTACTCTCAAAGGACCAAGAATCAACACCCCAGGTTAGGATAACACCTCTCAAGCGACCAAGGCAACAACCAGAAGAAGAGGAGCATCCATTTATGAAAGATCCATTTGATGCATACAAGGATTGGCTGAAGAATTTGACAAAGGAAAAATCTACAAGTATACCATATTTGTATTCGTATTGTTTTGAATCTTGTGACATTATTTTTTATTCTTATCACCTTTATATGAACTACGACTAATGAAATGTGTTTTTGTGACATACAGAGTTGGAGGATGACTTTAGGAAAGCGACAGTCAAAACGTACAAGGAGTGGTTAATGCTGAAAGGGCACATTGAAGAAATTAGTAATTATTTATCCTTTGTCAATAAATACATAGACTTCTATTTTTGTGAATAAGGCTTTCAACTATTCTTGCAGTGGCATATGTAGAGCAACGTGACAGTAATGACATTGAAGAAGAAGAAAGTAATGGAAGCAATACGACACCACCGTTAAATAGGCCAAGTCATGCAAGGAAGAAAAAGGACCAGGGAAATGGTTTGTGATCATTAATATATTGTTTCTTAAATAGGCCGCTGTTGTTTCTTAAATATGGTGTTTTGCAATTGTGCTGCCCTGTTATTGTAATTCTGTGCTGGAATAATTAGGTGACCTAATAACACCTTATAATTATGTGATGCCCTGCTATTATATCTTGTCAGGCTTTCTTAACATGTTGTAGATTAAAATATTGCTGGTATGCCTCTTTTAGATTATTAAATTATTGGTATTCAGATTATACTCTGCCTCTGTAGTACTATCCTTAACATTTGTAGCATGTAGATACATGTGTATGTGCAGGTAGATAGCATTTGTGTGTGCATGTAGCTAGTAGGTAGTAGATGTATGTGCAGGTGCCTATTAGGTAGCAGTTGTATGCGCAGCGCTGTTTTAGTGTTCTAGTTTCTCCTAACTGATGATCATAATAGCTAAAGTTCAATATTTTTTTGTGCAAGGCGATGACTCAAATGAACGCAAAAAAGAGGTCGTTGCAAAAAAGAGGTCGTTAGGGAAAGAACCCAAACTCTCCCAATCAAATTTTCAGAAAGGCTAGGAGGTCCACTTGGAACAAACGCACGAACATTTGTCGATGAGGTTGTTCTGTATACAAGGAAAAGGGCTCCACTAATTGGATGTGAACAGTTGGAAGGATATTAAGGACAATGTCAAGGAAAAAATTCCTGAAGATATAATGGTATGCAGCGTATTGCATTTGTATTCCTACTCGTGTGATGATAGTTAATTGTGCTAACCATTTGATGGTTTTGTAATTTCTTAACAGCTTAGGTGGAACTTCATTAACCTTACCACAGAGGAAATCTGGAACCTAGCAAAGGAATGCTACAAAGGATGGAGATCAACTTTTAGTGCCACATACAAGGCTTACAACAATTATTATGAGAGAATTAAAAATAAGCCCGAGGAATTAGACATTGTTGAGTGGCACTACTTGATATTGTATTTTGGATCTGAAAAATTCAAGGTTAGTTGTACTAAATGCTAATGCTGCAAATAAGCTTTATTACCAACCAGCATTGCATTTTTTTATATTACAAGTTCATTTTGTAGAAAGTTAGCAACCAGAATTCTAGCAACCGTCAGCAGCAGAAAACCAAGCATCTGATGGGTTCAAAAAACTTCTCACAGTGTAGCTATGAGCAGGTATTCATCACATACACTAATCTGAACCTTTCAATGTATGAAACATTTCACCTGAGTTGAATTATGTTTTGGCATACTAGAGAGACCAAGAAACCGATTTAGAGCCAAATGATCTTGAACTTTGGAAGCCCACTCACACAAAACAGGGCAAATGGTCAGATACCATGTCATCTGATGTATATGTGAGTACATCTTTCTTTTTTTCAAGCTATTGTTTATGACAGCATGTTGTACTTTCTTTTTTTCAAGCTATTGTTTATGACAGCATGCTCTAACTGATTGTGGTATTACATTTAGGACAATGCATCCTTAAAATTGTTTGAGTTGGAGATAGAAAGTGATAGGCACATATTTTCAACTACAGAGGAAAACATGATTTTCCAGTCAAATTACAAAGAAACAACCAAAATAAAAACATCCAAATTACATGGGCATGGATACATGGCGAAGTATCAGACGTGCAGGGAACTTATGCAAGGTAACCTTCAAGTACATGCACGTGCCGACGTTGTAGCCAGAGAGAACAAAGTTGTTGTTGATTTGGAGGTTCGAAAGATGAAAGAGCATCTTGCGCTCCAGGATGAAGAAAGGGAAAGGGAGAAAGAAGAATATAGAAGAAAGATGCAAGAGGACCTAGAAAGTGTTAAGATAGCAATAAGAGAAGAACTGAAGCAAGAATTCATTAGCATGCTAGCGCAACAGCAAGAAAGAACTGCAATTCAGGTAAAATTTTATAAAATTTATCATCCTGTGTCCTTCTAGTAGACAACTCATGATTATGATTCATAATCTTTTAACTCAATATTTTTATGTGTAGCCTACCCCACAAAATAATGGTAGTGTTGAACTTATACCTGACGTGCAAGATAATGATAGGATTGATGAACACCAGGTAATGACATTATTCCACTATTTCAAAGCCAATGACATTAAGTTATTTGACCTACAGCTAACATAGATTGACCAACATAATGTTTATGCACGCAGCCAGCAAGTGTTGTCACTGTACAACATGATGTTGCAACAAAGACTCGCGCTAAAAATAATAACACTACTATCAGCAGAACTCTTTTTGATGAAGAGAATGCAAATGTGCCAACCAAGACATTTATCACTTCGTAGCAGCTTCTCATGCAGAAAACAAGAGGTGAAAAAAGGAAGAAACAGGTAAGAGGTGCAATATCCAACATCTGGTTCATGTGTTACCTTGCATATTAGTGCTTGCCAATCTGGAAGCAAACTTGATGAAAAACTTTGGACATTATAACTATTAAATCATATAGCTGAGCCATATTTATAAATATGTATAGAAGATAACTAAGCGTGCAATGGTACTAGACTCTGTAATTTTAGTTATACTGTGTAAACCTTTGTGAAATATTCTCTGTTTTTGTATTTTCTCTGAATACTAGGCTTGCTGGATGTACTGATTTCAAATGGCCTTCACTCATTCACTCATTTTGGTTGGCTTGCTGGATGTACTGATTTCAAATGGCCTTTACTCATTCACTCATTCTTAAATAGCCTTCACTCATTCACTCATTTTGGTTGGCTTGCTGAATGTACTGATTTCAAATGGCTGCTTGGCTTGCTGGTTGGCTGGCTGGATGTACTGTTGCGACTGTTGTTGGTGTTGGCTGGGTGAACAGTACATTCAGCCCAGCCATATCTGGGTAACCGAACAGGCTATATAACTTGTGGTCCTGTGTATAGGATGTCCGTTTAGGATGTTAGATATATAATAACCAACACAGTTTCAGTTATATTAGAATGAGTGCATAAATTGATGATGACCTTAACTCACATGCCAAGCTGCCATGGAGCAGTCATCCATGAGATGATTTATATGCATATTACATCCTCAATTTAGTGCAGTTCTGTTTTTTTTTTACCTTTCAGAATAAGTAATTGGCAATTCAAAATATCCTAGCCCTGCTTAGAGTGTTTTTCCATCAGTTCTGTAATTTTAGTTATACTTTTCCTTGATTACAAGAATGTTTTATTATAATCTATTCACATTCTGTACATGAATTAGTACACTATATATGTTTTTTCTAATATCACAATGTCAATGTTTTGGTCAGGTTTGAGTGTGAGGATGTAATGAAGCGAGGAGACAGACAATGTGATGACATGTTGCGCGGATAGGAAGCCCTCAACTGTTGCGTAGAACCTAGGAATTCTTGTTATGCTACAAGTTTTAGTCTTTGAAGTCATGAGTTTAATCTACTGTTTTGGGGTTGTTTTATGCTTACAAAAAATATTTTAATGGATTGGCACCTTATTGAGTGATTGATTATAATTAATTGAGTGCGATTGCAATTTTCATTGAGTAATGTTTGCGCAATGATGATTTATTAATACAAAAATCTAATGCTACTAGCGTTGCAATACAAACTATGCATGTGTGGCAATATGTCTTCCACAACAAATACAAGTTGATGGCAAATAGTACTATTGCAGCGTGATGATGGCCATTGCAATAACATATATTTTGCAACTCTCAAAACTATGTGGCAAATACTACTATTCCCATGGCAAGAAAGGCGAGGCAATAACATATATACCTTTCGCAATAAATTGGAAATCGTGGCAAATGATACTCTAGCAACGATGACTATAGCATTGCATTTGCAAATATTGCCACGACCAGACGGATGTGGAAAGAACATCATTAAGCAACCAAATTGTAGCATCGCACAATGCCTTTCTTGCCACATGATCAATCGTTGCATGTAGTACCACTTGCAACTGAGGCAGACGTGGCAATTTCTTATATTGCCACGACCACGAAGGTTGCAGCAATATCCTGTTGCCATGCTTGGCAACCAAATTGTATCGTCGCACAATGCCATTCTTGCCACACGATCGATTGTTGCATGCACTACCACTTGCAACTGAGGCAGGCTTGGCAATTTCTTATATTGCCACGGCCATGAAGCAATGTCATGTTGCCATGGTTGGCAACGACCTATTATGGTGGCAAAAAACTCAAGTACTAGCAACGACAAACTATCAACGGTTGCAATACCTTATTGCAACGTGACTTATTGCAACCGTTGGCAACGAACACGATTTGGTTGTCACATCCTACTTTGGCAACCAAATCTAGCATATTGCAACGTTTTCTCAACATTGAAATAGTCCCTAAACTTAGTAGTGATAGTACTGATGGATAAACGCTATACGATCCTAAACATGTATATGATTCAGATCTAACTAAGCCAAACATATAATCATAATAAACTAAGAACAATATAATTGAGAACATAATTGAATAGAGTAAAGTCATAAACAATATAATGAAGTAGAGAAAAGTCATATTCATAATATTGAAGAACAAATGATGAACAAGAAAGAACTAGAGAGAGAATTACCAATAATCCTCTTGAGAGATCCGGAAACCAACCGAAGATTTACTCCTAGTTCTAATCCTATGTAGCTATGCTAAACTAGAGATCTAGTTGATGTGGTGGCACTAGGGTTTGATCAGGGACCTCTCCTCCTGAGATGTATCTTGAATAATGAATTAGGGTTTCTGGGGGGCTCTCTCCTCAGGGTCAGGGGTCCTTCCTTATATAGCCTCCTCAAATGAACGTCGGCTGTCGGATCAAACCGACCTTAATGGAGGGCCTAGGTGCAACCTCAAAGGCGATGCAAAGGGGGTCCACAAGGCAGAGCCCCATTGGAGCTTGACCTAGGGCGGCGGACCCAAGGGGTAGGGCGGGCGCCCTGCCCCTGGGCCCGCTCGGCCTCTTGTTTTTTCCCGCGCCTTCTTGACCCTTCTAGAGTATTCTTTTTTGTGCGGATGATAATTATCTCTATGTAATGCTTACATGTGGGCCTTTCCTCCATATTTACTGATATCCCCCTGCAGAAATAGACATTCACTAAAACTCATGGAATTCTGTCAGTATAAATCCTATTTATATCTATTGGTTTCATTTAGATCCTTATCCTTGTTTAGTTGACGGTTGAATTTGGTATTTAAGGACCATCAACAACTCCCCAAGCTTACCTTTTCCTCGTCCCTGAGCAAAGATAGACTCAGTGATGTCTTGGGTAGTTGAAAGATAGAATGGTCCAGTCAAGCGCCATGTATCTTGCTCTTTGATCAACTATAGCTCCGGAGTTTTTGCAGATTTTTAAAATAAAACTCAGAGATTCCTTGTATGACTCTTTCAAATCTCTCCTTTTTGTATTTCTGGATCCTTACCAAGGCATTAATGGCGTGGCCTTCTCTCAGATATGTGGTATTTGTGGTATAAGGCATTGTAGTATTGCCTTCTCTCTCACCCTAATTCTAATAAGGCTAATATCTGGACCTCATAGGTGGGAGATAGCGTATACATACTTACAAGACATATATTGCATAGTCAAACCATGGATCGAAAGGAACAAGTCAATAAGTCAAATCGAGATGTGCATGTATGGAAAATGAAGGGTGTATGATGATGGTGGTGGTGATGATGGTGGTATGATGGTGATAACAAAGGTGAAAGTGTAATTCTACTTTTGCTTCTTTTGATGGAATATATACCTTTCTTGTATTTGAAACCTTTCAAGGGGACGGAGATGCTCGATATATATTTATATTTTTTTCTGGTGGGTATCTTGTACCCCTAATTCTATTGTCGGACACTTGTCCATTATTACCTCTCTTTCTCACTTTTTATTTTCCGAGGTTGGCGGGCACTTGCCCTTTTTATTTCCTCGTCTCTCTCTTTTTTTAGAGCACTCACCCTTGTAGAGCATTAAAGCAAAAGTGATTGGAGCATTTATTTCACAGGGAAAAACAGGAATAGGGGGATATATATTTGTTTTTATTCTCTCCCGGCTTAGGAGTAGAATATTTTTGGGTGGATCTGGAGTTGGAAATGAGTGGATGTATATGGATGCATACTTCTGGGATAGAAGCAGTGTATGTGGGTGTAGTGTACGTGAATCTTGATTCAGACCGCATGACTAGTTCCCGAGGGTCACACAGCTTGACCACACTCAATGCTCATAAGCAGTATGTAAAAATGTGTGGTTTCCTAATGTAGTAAGCATGTATATATGGTTATGGTAGGAATTTAAACTCTCGTCATACAGGAACTCATCATGCAGCATTTTTAAAGGTTTCAAAAGATAAAATTCTCCAGAATTCTAGTATCTCTAGGAACAGATAAATAGCAACTGAAACCTTTCCATATCATATCCGTCAACGACTTAGACTTTAGATCAGGTACTCTTCCCACAAGTTCAGGTTTAGAGCAAATTTCAAATCATCACAATTATGCCTAAACTTCAGAGAGAGAGAGTTCAAATTTAAAAACTAGGTACTTGAAAGGAATTACAGCAGAGCAACTATTCATCATCTCCATGTTAAGAGTTTATTATTGGGGTTTATTTTAGCATAGCTACTTTTATTTTATTCTCTCCTATTATTTATTAGCAAACTTACAAACTTAGCAAAGACACACATATATATATATATATATATATAAATGGGGAAATATTTATTGGGTTTCTATGATTATGCATCTTTTTATTTTTAGCAGAGTATAGATATAAAAACTGATAGGTAAAAATACTTAGCTGAATACGGGGGTGTTCTCTCCCAAGCTGGATTTTGACGTAATTTCTTCTGATTAACATGCAGGTAGCAGAGGTGTTCTTGTTTTGTCAGAGTACTCTGACAGCGGATAGGATGTCCTCTGGTTGCTGCTCTTCTTTGATCCTTGAATTATGTGAAGCTTAAATAGACAACAAAGCTTGTGGAACTAATTAAGTGTTAGTCATAAATCTCTAGCTTGAATCATGTCGAGCTTCTTCTAATGGATGTTTTTATTTAGCAGGATCATAAACTTTATATTTTTATTTTATAATACAAAAACTTATATTTATTTTTTATGCCACCACAGTGAATGTACTTGTGGGTTTTATGCCACAAGTCTATTCACACGGGGCTTAATAGTCTTAAACATTTTTATTTTTCTTTTTAAGATGGTGTAAACATGATTAACTATTTAGGGAAAGTAAATAACTGATGGAAAAGGGATAACTACCAAGTTTTACCTCTTGGCACGACATTCGGTGGTTTAAGTCCTTCGAAAAGGACTCCTTGCGCCCTTAGTTCTCCTGGGGCTCGTCGGATGGCGTAGTTGGTGCCTCCGGTTGTGCTTCTTGTTCTGATATGATTTCTTTTTCTCTCCACACTCGTGTTGGTGTGGTGGCCTCCCTAGGACAAACCCTCTTTTCTGGATTCTTATTAAAATTGAAAGGACATACCTTTATTTCTTCCCATGATTCTCCGCTCTCTTGCCTGTGGTAGTCGTAGAATGATCTTTCATTTCCCAACCTTGGAGTTGGTGGTGTGTTTGGCCTAGAGAGTGGAGTTGCGTATATTGACTCTTCTTCTTCAAGGTATGTTTCTTCATATCTTGATACTTCTCCTTTATAGTCTGCCCATCCATCCTTGGTGTTCTGCCTTTTCTGATTGCGGTAGCGACGTCTTCTTCTCATTCTATTCTCCTTAGATTCTTCAACAATGTAGTTAGCATTAAAGTAATGATGTACCTTCTTAGAGGGGGGGTGTAGGTGCACTTCTCCTGTCCCAATGTAGATGATAGCTTTGGTGGTGCTTAGGAATGGCCTTCCAAGGATGATAGGTGGATTATAATCATCTTCTCCCATATCAACGACTAGGAAGTCTATAGGGATGAAGTGGTCATCAATCTGGATGGGGACATCTTTTGCTATGCCTTTGACGACGCAGCATGTCTAATCTGCCATCTGGAGTTGGGTGTATGTTGGATGTAGAGGCATTGTGCCGTACAGAAACTCGTAGGTCAACTTGGCCATAATGTTGACGCTCGATCCGGTGTCGCAAATTGCTTTCTAGAAGGAGCCTCTGTTGATTGTGCATTCAATGGTTAGGACATCTGGGTCGTCTTTCGTTATCAAATGAGGGGACTTGATTTGGTGATCTTGATTGTTGTGAGTTGCATTGACCAACTTTGTTGATTCTGTTCGTACTTGTTTCTTGTTATTGTTATTGTTCTTGTTCTACTTGTTCTTCCTATTGGTCCTCTTCCTTGGCTCATGTTGGGGTTGTTAAGGAGTTAGTAGGGTCTTGTTCTTGAAGGAAAATGTCTCCTTCCCTTTGGTGAAGAAACTGATCTTGGCAGCGCTAGCATAGATGACAGTTCCGCCAGTGTTCAAGAGTGGCCTCCCTAAGATGATGGGTGACCTCTCATCAACGTCGGTCTCTATCACCATGAAGTCTGCTAGGACATATGAGGTACCAATCCGGACACGGATATCTTTTAGTATTCTTCTTGGGTAGCACAGTGTCCGATCTGCAAGCTGCAAACATAGGGTTGTATCTGACAAAGGATAATTGAAGAATTTCTCATAGATTATTGTGGGCATGATATTGAAGCTTGCACCAAAGTCGCAAAGTGCTTCAGAAAAGTCCATGGTGCTAATGGAGATTGGGATGACGGGTCGTCCTAGATCTCCTTTCTTGGCTGGTAGGAAGTCGTTACACCACTCTTCAATGGGGTTGTTCCAATAAGCACCTGCATCAAATATGTCTACAAGATTTGCAGATTCTAATCCTTCCGGTTGTGATGGAATACCGAGGTTAGTGGTAGGAACAACAACAGCTATTTGAGTTAGCTGAGATTCAATCATTTTATTAAAGCTAATTTGATTCTTGATGGCAACAAAAAAATTATCCATTCTATTATTTATAGTTTCTAGTATTTTATCATTGGATGTTAATTTCTTAGACATGTTATCCATTAACTTTCCTTGATTAGCTACTAACTCTCTCAAAGGTGGAAAACTAGGATTATTATAAGAATTGCTACCTTGATAATTACCTGAGTAGTTACCTGAGTAGTTAGGCCTTTGTTGTTGATTCCAACCTTGATTTTCCTGAGGACGGTTGAAGTTGTTGTTATTGATATAGTTCACATCCTCTTGCAATTCTGGACATTGGTTACCTAAGTATCCAGTGTCTCCACACTCGTCACATGTCATGTGAGAGTCATAAATGTGCATAACTTCTTTCTTTTCTTTAGCTTTCTCATCGAGCCTCTTCATGAGCAGGTCTAGCTTTGCTGACAGCATATCTACCTCTTTGAGCTGGTGCATACCTCATCTTTTCATACGAGTTTGAGTTATTTCTTCACTCCAACCTTGGTTGGACGCCATCTTCTCCACAAGAGTTGTGGCTTGTGGTATTATAAGTGATAGGAATGCTCCTCCGGCAGTAGCATCCATGGTCTCACGAGTGTTATTGCTGAGCCCATGATAGAAGGTCTGCATAAGTAGCCAATTCTCCATTCCATGATGGGGACATTCTAGGATGTAATCTTGGAAGCGCTCCCATGCTTCTGGAACGGTCTCGTCATGTTGTTGCTGAAAACTTGAAATCTTCCCATGGAGAGCATTGATCTTCCCCATGGGAAAGAACTTTGCTAGAAAGTTGGTGGAACATAGTACCCACGTGGTATTCTTCTCCTTGGTTGCATAGAACCACTGCTTCGCTCTTCCCAAGAGTGAGAATGGGAAAAGGCGAAGTAGTATGTCGTCTACGGGGATATCCTTGATAGTGAATGTGTTGCAAATCTCCAGGAAGTGTTGGAGATGAGCACTACTATCTTCGTGTGCTTTCCCACAGAACTGGCTTTCTTGCACCATGTTGATGACCGCAGGCTTGACCTCAAATGACCGATCAATGTTCGCAGCAGGTCCAGTGCGGATGTTGTCCGTGGTGGGGGCTGAGAACTCACAGATTGACTTGTCTGCCATGGCTTCGAACTCAGGTGTTAAGTCTCGAACAAAGTTTTGATGTTCTTCTTGATTGGGTGAAGCTTCAAGCTGAGATATTAATGATGATGATTCTGTTACTTTCTTGAGCTTGGTTTTTGTCCTTCTGGTTAATGCTTCAGGATTTTTGACAAAATTGTCTGGAAGATCAAACCTACTCATACATTACCCTGCATAAAGATGATAGGAAAAATAGGCAAAGATCAAGGGTAAGGTTGTATGAGTAGAGAATTGATGTTTTCTCAATCACATTAGTGATGCAAGTGATAACTCATTTATTCCTTTTGATAGCTAATCAACCTTCCCCAGCAACGGCGCCAAAAATGCTTGTTGACATCTCTTAAAATCATTACCAAAAGTAGAAAGATTTCTATTTCTGATAACGGCGCCAAAAATAGTTAACCACCTCTCATGCCACTTAAGACAAGTTGTCATCCCAGTATGGCAGAGAGATGCAGTATTGAAATATGCATTTGCTCCTCTAATAAATATAAATGTGTTTCTACAAGCGCACAAATTATACCGAAGTAGCATTTTAACCAGGAGTATTCCATGTATCATTATTTATATTTTTACCACTGGGAAGGGTTACTAAGGAATAAATGAGGAATGAGTATCACTACATATGTAATGGAGAGTTTCCATCTATCTCTCTCAATATAGGATAAATGTCATATAAGATATAGATAATGAATGAATAGTGACAAGATAAATACTGATCAACATATTTAGCCACATAAGATAATGATAAGCACCTCAACAGATATTCTAGCAAGTCATTAGCATGGAATTAGGACAAACTACAAAGATATTTCCTACGTCATTCTTAACTATACAGTCTAGCATGTTATGATTAGCGAAATTATACTTGGCAATCATGGCTAGATAAGAGATATTCATGTGTAGTGAGTGTTGTTATTTCTTATGACTATTGGATAAATCCGCAAGCGCACAAATTATACCGTTGTAGCACTTCACCTAGGAGTATTCTAAGGTATCGTAATTTATATTTTTCCAAGGGAAAGTTGGGCTAGAAATGATAATTGGATAGAGATCCTAGAGAGCACCTTAACTTAGTACCAACTACTATAGGGGGTAAACGATATATGTGATAGGAAGGGGTTGATGAATGAGTAAGCCAAGGTAAAAGACACTTAGAACGGACTAGATAGAATAGCTAGGTGGGAGGACAACGAGAGAGTAAATGGACTCCTAAGCAATTCACTCTACTTCAATATACTTAGCTAATTAACTAGTCTAAACGATATAGTTTGTCTCATCAATACAAATATGCTAGACGAGGGGATAGATCAGTCGGAGGACAAAACTCCTACTGGACCGCGCCCTCGTTTTACGGGGGCCTTACCTTTTAAGAACTTGCCTAAAAACACGTGGTGGAATACAACGACTAGACAAGGCTGTCACCTCTTGCTAGCTACCACAAACAATCCGTGCAGCAAGCGATAACCAAGGATAAGATGATGTATAAGCACCACGCTTACACACAACTTACTACTTTGACTACGATCAATAACCAAAGCACCCTATGACAGGCAATGATCGCATACAGGAAAGGTCACAAGGATCACAGACTATGGACGTAAAGGCTATTAAAGAGCAAAAGCATATAGCAAGACTATATCTAGTATAGAAATGCTCAAAGTAAATACTAAGTAAAGTAGATAGAAAAGATATATATTGAATAAGATAAAGTCTTACAAAGAAGGAAAGATACAAGAGCTATACCAGACTCTCCAGAAGACAACTCCGGAAATCCCGAGCACAGCTCGACTCAACTCTAACTCCCACACTAGACTAACTCCTAGAACAATCTAAGGAATAGAGCTTGTAGGCTTCTTCATCATGTGTAGTGAGGGGGTATTGTTGGCACAAATTATGACCATCTTTTACATAGCTAAAATGGTGCCACCAATCCAAGGATCAAGGATAAACAAACACATCATGAGCATACTTTATAAAATAACTAGTTCCACATGTCCATGAGTGTTTGAGTGCAGGAATGAACAAATGAAGCAAAGGAGAGCCAGTTGGACCCACATAGGGGGTCGACCGACCACCCTATGGGCCCACCATGCTCTCCCCTCTCGGCCATGATGATCCAAGAGAGGCACTCTACAGTGGAATAAAACCATTGGATCACTCTGTGTTTCCTCTCAACGGCTCACAAGAAAAGCACAAGGATCCATGGGCCCAGACCAAGGAGATAAACATGACAACCAACTCAGAACCAACAACGAACACCTATGACGAGTGGGACCAACACCAGGGAGCTAGAGATGGGCTAGGCACCCCCTAGGGGGTTCGACCGAATCACATTTGGGCCCAAACAGGCCCCACTCAGTCCCTGACTGGTGGGACCTCATCCAAGGAGGTAAGGGAGGGCCCACTGGCCATAGGGGGATTCGGCCAAATGCCCCTAAGGTTGGTTGGGTTCCCCCCAGCCGCCACACCTTTCCCCCACGTGTTGGATCACCACCATCCATGCCTTGGTCGGTTCCAAGGTCGGTTGGATCCAAGGGTGGAGAATGGAAGGCCCTGGAACGCTGAAGTGGTGCCGGAGTAGCCCCTACTCCACCTCCTGCTATAAAAAGAGGGTCACACCCCCTCTCTAATCATGAATAAGAAGCCTACAAGCTCTATTCCATAGATTGTTCTAGGAGTTAGTCTATTGTGGGAGTTAGAGTTGAGTCGAGCTGTGCTCGGGATTTCCAGAGTCATCTTCTGGAGAGTCTGGTATAGCTCTTGTATCTTTCCTTCTTTGTAAGACTTTATCTTATTCAATATATCTTTCTCTTTACTTTACTTAGTATTTACTTTGAGCATTTCTATACTAGATATAGTCTTGCTATATGCTTTTGCACTTTAATAGCCTTCACACCCATAGTCTGTGATCCTTGTGACCTTTCCTGTATACGATCATTGCCTATCATAGGGTGCTTTGATTATTTGATCGTAGTCAAAGTAGTAAGTTGTGTGTAAGCGTGGTGCTTATACATCATCTTATCCTTGGTTATCTCTTGCTGCACGGATTGTTTGTGGTACCTAGCAAGAGGTGACAGCCTTGTCTAGTCGTTGTATTCCACCACGTGTTCTTAGGCAAGTTCTTAAAAGGTAAGCCCCCCGTAAGAAGAGGGCACTGTCCGGTAGGAGTTTTGTCCTCCTACTGATCTATCCCCTCGCCTAGCATACTTGTATTGACGAGACAAACTATAGTGTCTAGACTAGTTAATTAGCTAAGTATATTGAAGTAGAGTGAAGTACATAGGAGTCCCTATTCTCTTCTCGTTGTCCTCCCACCTAGCTAGTCTCTGAGGTCCGTTCTAAGTATCCTTTACCGTAGATTCTTCATTCATCAACCCCTTCCTATCACATATATCGTTTACCCCCTATACTAGTTGGTACTAAAGTTGAGGTGCTCTCTAGGATCTCTATCCAATTATCATTTCTAGCAAGGCTTTCCTTTGGGATAATATAAATTACGATACCTCGGAATACTCCTTGGTGAAGTGCTACAACGTTATAATCTGTGCGCTTGCGGATTTATCCAATAGTCAAAAGAAATACCAACAAGCATTTCTGGCGCCGTTGCCGGGGAAAGCTTAGCCAAGAAATTTTAATTAGATTGAATCCAAAGATTCTCGTTAACTTAGTTATCAATTAGTCATAGGGGCTTACCCCTGTCTGTGTCTTCCTTTCTTGTGAAGTCAGACAGTTTATGAGCGGTTTCCAATTGCCGGGAAATTATCTTGAAGATCCCGAGTAGCTGTTGAGGAGGACTAGACGTCATTGAGTTCCCCCTCAGAGGTTCATCTCGAACCAGGATCCGTTCAAGGAAGGAGGCTCTACACGACCACTCAAGGAATCTATGGCCCAGAAGGCGATCTCTGACTTCTCAGCTCTGTCAGATACCCACGTAGCTCAGGGTCCCGAGGTCAACTTCGGAGATGCCACCTTCGAGCTGAAGCCTGCCTTGATCTACATGGTACATGACAACCCGTTTTGCGGAAAGCCCCATGAGGATGCCAATGCTCATCTCCAGCACTTCATGAAGTTATGTGGCACGTTCACCATCAAGGGAGTGGCGTCTGACGCCATTCGCCTTCATCTTTTCCCATTCTCGCTATTGGGAAAGGCGAAGCAATGGTTCTACGCCCACAAAGAAGAGGCCACTACATGGGAGAGGTGTGCTAACGCATTCCTCAAGTTCTTCCCGACGGACAAAACCAATGCTCTTCGCGGGAAGATCTCAAGCTTCCAACAACAATCTGATGAGACAATTCCCGAAGCATGGGAACGTCTCCAGGAGTACGTTCGTGCCTGTCCTCATCATGGGATAGACGGCTAGCTCCTGATCCAAGGTTTCTACCACGGGCTGACTAGCATGGCCCATAGTCACCTTGACGTTGCCGTTGGAGCGGCATTTCTCCAACAAACAGTAAGGAATGCCAAGGACCTCATCGAGAAAATGGTGATCAACCAAGGATGGGGTGACAAACGTATCCAGCCAAAGAGAAGAGGTATGCACACCATCAGTGAGGTGGACATACTCTCCGCCAAGATGGACCTCTTGAATAGAAGAAGGTTCCAAGAAGGAACGAGAGGCCATCTATCCAGTCGCCGCCGCACAAGCTATTGAAGCCGATCCATGGTGCGAGGTGTGAGGAGGAAATGATCACTCGAGCAACAATTGCCCCGAGACTTCGAAGGAAGACATGAACTTCATCAGCAACAACAACAATAGTAACAACAACAACAACAACAATGGGTATCGACCCAACAACAAGGAAGCTGGAATTCACACCCTTTCTACCAAGGTAATGGAGGTAATGGTAATTACAATAATTACAATTCTTACAATAACCAACCTTCGTTAAAATATCTTGTTCTTGGGCAATCTAAGATTAATGATGGTATAAATAGAAAAATGATTGCCACTGATAAAGTTCTTGAAAACTTTGGTGAGAAAATGGATAGCTTTACAACTGCTATGAAAAATCAATTGAGCTTTAATAAAATGCAAGAAACCCAACTAGCTCAATTAGCAGCAGCTATACCATCTATGGAACAAGGTAAAATTCCTGGGAAACCAGAAGATTCAATTGAGCATGTAAATATGGTCAACATAAGGTTCGGTAAGACTCCACTTTGCTCCTATTAGGGCTATCTTCTCGATCCTCCCTTCACCATGAAGAAGGAAGATCCAGGCCTCCCGACGATCAAGTGCTCAATTGGACAACAGACGTTCCACACCGCCTTCTGTGATCTTGGATCGGGCATCAACATCATGTCCAAGGTAACGTATGATAATATGTTAGGAGGACCTTTGGTCCCCACATGTGTTCGCCTGCAGATGGCAGATCAAACAATACGGTTTCCCGAGGGACTTGCAAGGGATATCTTGGTGAACATCCAAGACGAATACATCCCCACCGACTTCATCATCCTGGACATGGGAGCTAACACGGAAGTCCCCGTCATTTTGGGAAGGCCCTTCCTCAACACCACCAACGTGGTCATCTACGTGGGATCAGGCCAAATCCACTTCCAATTCCCAAGTCATAAGGTAAAATGTGCTTTCAATGGTTATAAATTTAATAAACATGCCAAAGCACAACCACCAAGAAGAAGAGTTCCAGCTCGACGCAAAAAGAAGCAATATCTGTTGACACAAAAAGCGTCGGATCTGCGAACACCTCGGGCTTATACCCGAACTCGATATCCAAAGGTGTGCCAGTCGATTTGACTAGTTAATCGACAAGGATGATAACTAGAACAAAATTGAACGAGACGACCAGCGATACGCCCGGACGTCAAAGCTCAACTTGATCAAACGCGGAACTTGCGAAGGCGACGGAGGTCGTGTAGATGCAACCCATCGAGACGTCATAAGAACTCATAGGTAAACTAGAACTAATGCGGTTGAAAGTAGATGCTAGAAAAGTAGACAAAAGTAATAGGATTGTATTTGATTGATTGTATATTTTCTACACCTCCCCTGGGTACATATTTATACTCCGGTAAAAGGAGTTATACATGGACACGACTCATACCTAAACAAAACTCCTATTTTTAAGGAAATAATACAACACGTGCAAGAGTCGGACTCAAACTAAAACAATAATACTAGCATAAAAATCGCTAGTTTCCTTATCCGTTTTCCTTATGATGAAACTTTCCATCGGCAGACTTTTTCAATCCGCAATCTCCTTCTACTGCCATCGGTAACTTCCTGCTAACGTCAGCCACATCAACCTGTATCCATCGGCAATATTCCCGATCGGCAATATTCTCCTGTTTCCATCGGCAACATCCTTCTGGTCAGACAATACCTTCTTTTGTTTCCTCAATCTCCTGTCTCCATCCGCAATCCAATTGGTAGGATTCTAATGCCGATAAGGAAAAGCAACCATTTTTCTACCAATTGTTGCAACTACCCTTCGACCGATCAGTGTATCCGGTTCATATTGACACGTACAAAAAAAATGGTGTCAACACATGCCCCCAATTTCGGAGTATAAAATATCTTATGCACCGAAATTTTCTCTATTATAATCCTTCCCTCCAAAATACCACCGCCATTTTGATTACCACGCGTTGTCACCGTAAATTACCAACAACCCCTGCAACTATAGCACCAACAGTTATAATTTGCTCGATCACTGCGCAAATCAACGTGATATCCTTCCATATTCCTGCTCAGTCAGAAAAGAAAACTCGAAAACGCCCTTTAACCTAGGCCTATAAAGACCACAGTCCGTCTTCTCTTTTACCCTGAGCTCACATTTTCACCTTCATCCCAACGTCATCTCCAAAGAGCACTATTTCAGCGGCGGTTCTTCTTCTCTCATCAGGAGGCATGACCCTTGCAAGAACTCCACTAATGGCGATCAACTTCACTGCTTCTGCGGTAATCTTTCTTCTTTCTCTATTGTATATACTGCAGTTTTATCCTTCCGCATTACCTTTCAATCCCCTCTCTCCTTTTCTATTTGCTTTCTGGATCTAGGAAATGCGCAACAAAATAGTGATCCCCACCAATCAAGAACATCTTTGCTGTTTAGGCCCAATGAGGAATGTCGATCCAACCAACCTCATCAACGCAGAAACCAACCATATCCCTTTTACATCCAAGCATTTCGATCTAGGGTTATGGACAGACACCTTTCGCTCCTGTCCCAAACCCACCAAAGGGTGGAAGAACTGGTACCTCAGGATAGCCAGATCTCAACAACTCTATTGGTCAGAGCGCAATATCGACCAATGCATCAGACTGTCCATTGCCGATATGGCAAAAAATGAAAACATGATAATTGCGGCTTCTTACTTCTGGTCCGATACAATGAACGCATTTTTCTTCCGACATGGACCAGCCACCCCCACACTTTCTGATGTACATATGCTTACCGGCCTCGACGTTTCCTCTGCCAATCCTGCCACTCTTTTCCGCAGGAAGTCTGAACGTTGGGTAAGTACCCGCAACATCGGTGGTTGGACCGGATACATCCAAGAGTATCAGAAGACTGGATCGGTAGCCCCAAGGGAACACGCTACCTTCCTCAACATGTGGTTGGAGAAGTTTGTTTTCTGTGGCAGAACAGTCAGACCTACCAACATGTATCTTCCCGCAGCGGAGCTCCTAGTCGGTGGAGGATTTCCCCTTGGCCGATACCTCCTTGGTTCAGTTTATCGCGTCCTACATCAAGTATCGGAAAAATTGCTGCTAGGCGAGCCCATCGGCAACCTTGGAGGTCCTTGGTGGTTCATCAACTTGTGGCTGAACGCCCATATGCACAAATGCCTCCAATTTGATCTATTCGGCCAACAATTCCCAAGAGACATATCTGAAGATTATGTCTTTGACGATGATGAATCGACAACCCGTTCTCCACTCAATTTCGGGGAAGCCATGATAGTGCTACCAGGAACCGATGCCAATGTTGATCAATTCGGCATGTTCTTTCAGAGGTTGTACTGCGGAATTCCTGCTGCAGAATGAGTCTGGTGGTCTTATGTCGATGAAGACAACCGATTCCCACTCTCCTTCAATCTCACCGATGGGAATATACCACAAAACGAAGCAATCATGAAAGCCACCCTCATTCCCTGAGCTATTCCGGGAAGAACTCTCATCCATCATACGAGTTCTATTATCCATCGGCACTGGCAAGACAGCTAGCATTCAGTCAATTGCCGATCAAACTTAGCTATGTCAACGTGATAAAACCAAGAGAGGTCATCTCCGGTGCTATGGATTGGAACAAAATTGTCACTCTCTCCCCTCATGCCGATGTAACTAACATCGACTTATCTTCCTGGGCGCTAACATCCTTCATTACGGAATCATACAAGTCCTGGTGGCAAGAATGGAAGGACGAGCTATTTGCTCCATCATCACACTACTATCGGCACTTGATTGATGTTGATCATATCATACTCGATGACGCGGTAAGCTTATTTCTGATTACTACTTCATTAAATTTTCAAATGCATCGGTAACTAACCCTCTGTCAACAGTTAATGATTTGATCCCTAAAAAGAGAAAGAGCGGCAAACACTTCAGCTTGTGACCGATGAACCCTACATCGACAATCGGTAGTTCCCAAGGTTACTATCAGAACTCGGCCATTACCAACCGATGGCACCACCGCTGCCGCCGTTTTGGCACAAGCCTTCATTGTAACAAGTCTTCATTTATCTGTACCGATTATAACATGTTTAATCGACAACTTTCACTTACTTTTCACCAAATTCTCTTCTGCAGCAGACAAGCTCATCGACAGCCATCCCAAATGTACAAACCTCTATGGCTCAACCTGCCGATGCCCCCCAAGCGCAAGGATCAAAACACCAAGGCTCTTCAAGTTCTGCTTCGCGACCAAAACGTAAGAAGCCATCAGCTCCAGCTGCATCTCCTCAAGCTCCTGCCGATACACCAACACCAGAGCCAGTATCGGCAGCTATCCCTGAGCAGCCACAGGCTGAGATTTTTGACCAAGGGATAGCACCGTCGCTGCAAGAGATGGTCGCAACAACGGAAACTGCACCGACATCGGCACCAGCTTCAGTACCGGATGAAACCCCCAACCACGGAACGGCCCCGTCACCACAGGGGTTAGCCACAACAGTGGAAGCAGCATCGACCTCAACACCAGCACCAGCACCAACACCAACCGTCCCTCCCGCCGAGGCAAATTCATCGGCAACTTTTGCCGATCCTTAAGATACGGTTGCGTCGGCTACATCAAGCCAAAGGCGAGAAATTGCTCTAAAGTAGGTAAACTGAGAACATTCATCATAATTCCGCAATATATAAGCTTCTAACTGACAAATTTCAATTCTTATCCTTTCAGGTCCAAGACTCTCCCAATAGTTTATTCTCCTTTGTTGTTAATCTCCCAGATGACGACGAAGAAGGAGAGAGCTTTATTCATGTTCCAATCGTTCTATCGATAGAAGCAAACTCCAAACTCAAAGCACTACTGCTCCTACTGCAACAAAACACATCCCAACTAATCCAAGATTCAATTGCAGTAAGGGTAGCTTTTAGAGAAGTCCAAGAACAATTGTCTGCCGATGTTGAAGAACTACTCTTCCAAGTGGAATTCCTCGAGAGCCGGCAACTACAATATCAAAGAGCTTTGCGAGTCATTGTCGATAGAGTTGCTCAAGCAAAATTCGAAGAGGAGATACTCAAATTCAAGCAATTTGCGGACGAAAAACATCAAGACATTGGCCGTCTGGAAGCTTCTGGTACCGCGCTCGAACAAAAGATCACGCGTCTATCGGCACAAAAAGAAGAGCTGCTAGTCGAGCTGAAGAAAGTCGACGAAGCTCTAAGCACAGCCAGCCAAAAGAAAGCTCAACTCCCTGCTACCACCAAAGCTTTACAACAAGAGAGAGATGCTGATGCCCGTGAAGCCCTTCTGTTGAGGAGAAAGCTCAAGCCAATCGAGGGTTCTGTCGATGATGACGCCAAGGAAATAGAAGAAGTAGATCAAATTCGCCTTCGCGCGATTTCATCTATTCAAACCCTGTTGTAATTTGTTGTACCGATAACCATGATCTTGATGACTGTTCTTGTAATATAACGTTTCATTTGCCGATGTTTCGCATAACGACTTTATCATCTGTACTTACATTTGTATCACTTCATGCATCTATCCAAATACTAGGATAATATTTTGTCAAATATTTACCATTGATTGCTCTGGAAAATGCAACTCCTTCGCGAGTCTCCAAAATATAAGCGTTGCCCGGAACAGACTGATTTATCCGAAAAAGGACATTCCCAATTAGGAGACCACTTCCCAAACTTTGAACTTTTGGTTCCAATCGGTAAAATCAGTTTCCACACCAAATCACCATCGGCAAACTCTTTCACCTTTACCTTCTTGTTATACCATCTGGCAACCCTTTTCTTGTTCTCCTCGATACTGATTAGAGCTCTTAGCCGATGACCCGCTAGGTCTTCTAACTCATCCTTGATAAGGATATCATACTCATCGGCCGCTAACTGGTCTTGGGAAAACAACCGTCTAGAACCAATTTTAATTTCCAAGGTAGGACAACATCATGTCCGTATACTAACTGATATGGCAAAACCATAGTAGCACCATGACATGTCATCCGATACGACCACAAAGCTTCATTCAGTACCCTATGCCACCTTCTAGGGTTCTCTTCAATCTTGCACTTGATAAGCTTAATTATTCCCTTATTAGTTGCTTTAGCCTGACCATTAGCTTGAGCATAATAAGGAGAAGAATTCAACACTTTGAACCCCATACCGATAGCAAATTCATCAAACTCCCCTGACGTAAACATGGTCCCTTGATCAGTCGTAATAGTCTGAGGAATTCCAAATCAGTAAACAATATGCTCCTTCACAAAATCTATCATGTTTGCCGATGTCACATTCTTCAAAGGAATAGCTTCAACCCACTTCGTGAAATAATTAGTGGCAAGGAGTATAAATTTATGCCCCTTGCTCGACGGTGGGTAAATTTGGCCGATGAGATCAATGGCCCATCCTCTAAACGGCCAAGGCTTGATTATAGGATTCATTGCCGACGCAGGTGTCCTCTGAACATTACCGAACTTCTGACAATCTTGACACCCTTTGAAGTACTCAAAACAATCCTCAAGAATTGTCGGCCAATAATATCCAGATCGCCTAATCATCCACTTCATCTTGAATGCCGATTGGTGCATTCCACATACTCCCTCATGAATTTCACCCATCAACTTCTTTGATTCCTCCCCATTAAGGCATCTGAGCAAAACTCCATCGATTGTACGATAATACAATCCATCATCAAGGAGCACATACTTGGTAGCTTAAAACCTCATCCGTCTTTCAACTTTCCTAGACGGATCTCTTAAGTAATCGGCAATTTCTTTTCTCCAGTCATCGGCAACTATTACCGATGTCATTACTTCTTGAATTGGCTGATATCCCGAAACATGTTGCGCCAATCGATTGGCTTCTTCATTATGCAACCTAGGAATGTGTTCAAGACGATATTCTCTGAATTCCTTTAATAACTGCAAGCACTTCCATGATATGCAATCAAAATATCACTTTGGCAATCATATGTTCCAACCAATTGATTGATTACCAACATAGAATCACCAAAGATTTCCACGGCATCGACACGCACTTCCCTGAGCAATTCCAACCCCTTCAGTAACGCCTGGTACTCAGCCTAATTATTCGTCGAAGTAGCAATAATCAACAATGAGATTTCATACTTTTTCCCTCGGGGTGAAATCAAGATAACACCGATACTTTCTCCCTCCTTACATGTGGAACCATCAAAGAACAAAGTCCAAGGAGCAATGTCTACTGAATTTAGCATACCGCAATGCTAAGTAACAAAATCGGCCATCACCTGCCCTTTTACTGCCTTAGTTGATTCATACCTCAGATCAAATTCAGACAGCGCCAAAATCCACTTGCCGATTCTTCCGCTCAATATCGGCATTGACAACATATACTTGACCACATCATCCTTGCATATGAAAGTACACCCGGCCGATAGCAAATAATGCCTTAACTTGGTACAAGAGAAGTATGGACATAAACATAATTTCTCAACGACCGAGTACCTGGTTTCAGCATCACCAGCTTCTACTCAAATAATAAATCGCATGTTCTTTCCCTTCAAATTCTTGAATCAAAGCTGACCCGATAACACCGTCATCGGCAGACAAATACAATCTGAAGGGTTTCCCATGTCGAGGTGGAATCAAAACCGGAGGATTCACCAGATACCTCTTAATTTCTTCCAAAGACGATTGCTGCTTTTCTCCCCACACAAATTCCTGACTGGCGTTTAGCTTCAGTAATGGGCTAAAAGACTTAATCTTCCCAGACAGATTAGATATAAATCTTATAATAAAATTAATCTTGCCGATCATAGATTGCAACTCTGTCTTGTTCGTAGGAGCAACCACTTTGCTAATTGCATCAATAGATTTTCTGCCGATCTTTATGCCCTTTTGATGCACCATGAACCCTAAGAATTGACTCGCCGATACGCCAAACGCGCACTTATTTGGATTCATCTTTAGCCCATGCTCCTTGTGCACTCCAGAATCTTCCGCAGATCGACAAGATGCTTTTCAAAGTTTCCGGACTTAACCACCACATCGTCGATATAGATTTCGACCAACGTACCGATGTACTTATGAAAAATAAAGTTCATTTCTCTTTGATAAGTAGCACCGGCGTTCTTCAACCAAAAGTCATTACGATCCATTCAAACAAACCGACGTGACCTCGACACCTAAAAGCAGTTTTGGATATGTCTTCTTCAGCCATGAATATTTGATTATATCCATCATTACCATCCATAAAACTGATAATTTTGTGTTCAGCAGAAGCATCAACTAGTAGATCGGCAATTGGCATTGGATAGCCATCCATTGGCGTAGCTTTATTGAGATTCCTGAAATCAATACAAACACGAAGTTTTCCATTCTTCTTATATACAGGAACCACATTAGAAATCCATTCAGCATATCGGCATTGCCGAATAAATCCAGCTTCGATTAACTTTGTAATTTTAGCTTTAATATTGGGTAGCACAGTAGGGTTACACCGGCGTGCTGGCTGCCGATGTGGTTGAAAACCCGATTTAATAGGTAACCGATGTTCAACTATCGATCGGTCTAGACCAGGCATTTCTGTATAATCCAAGAAAAACAATCTTTATATTCTTTTAATAAATCACTCAACTGTTGCTTACATTGGGAATCTAACTTAGCACTAATAAAAGTTGGCCTAGGTTTGCTACCGTCACAGATGTCTATTTCTAGCAAATCATCGGCTTATGTGAACCCCTGTCCAAGTTTTCCATCATCGGCGAACTGATCCATTAAACCTCTTCTTCAGAACGACTACTTGGATCGGTGTAATCCAGTAATCGGCTACCTTGAGGAATTCTGTATCCCAAGCTTCACCAGATATGCACTTAGTCTGCTCATAGGTCTCCGATTCGTTGATGCAACTATCGACGGGACTTCACTCCGGACGACTTCAATTCTGTCTCCAACCCATTGCACAAGGCTTTGATGCATCGTAGAAGGGATGCAGTAGTTAGCATGAATCCAATCCCTTCCCAGAAGCAAATTGTAGGTCCCCTTGTCGCTGATTACAAAAACGTCGTCGGCAAAGTTTTACTGCCGATAGTCAATTCGACACATACGGCTCCCATAGCTAGTGACACATTGACTTCAAAATCTTTCAGCTTCATGTCCGTCTTTAGTAAGTCTTGGTACCTTTCCCAAGCTTCCTGAACATGACATACGACATTATATTAATCGACTCTCCACCATCGACTAAACATCTTTGACACCGGTTGCCCATCGACTTTGCCCTTGACAAACAAGGCTCTCAGATGCTGCCTTTCATCATCGGCAGGTTTTTCAAAGATAGCTATCATCGGATCTAGCACTAACCGAGCCATATTAGTAGCTTCCTCCTCAGCATCAGTAGGTGTCATAAATTCCATCGGCAACATAACAACCATGTTGACTTCTGCCGATGGACTCCTCTCCTGGTGTTTTGGCCTCCACTCCAAAACTGGAGGTTATCCCTTTGAAGAGTATAACCTAGATCATTCTGGTGTTCACGCTGGATTCTCCTTCTTTGAGTCTTTGTCAGGCCTTTAGGACACCATTGAGGCAGCTTAGTCTTCCAAACAGGTTGGTACTATTTCTCACTGTGTCGGCTTGTGTTACCCCTTATGTTTGGATCTCTAGAGAATATCTCTTCATCGGGCACACTTGCATTAGCCTCTCTTCGATCTCCTCTTGACGGATACGCTTGCCAAGCCTGTCATGTACACTGAGTTTGCCCCTAGCCGATCATGTACTGATTCTTTTCCTCTGATCGGCCTAGCATAGCTCGATCTCTGACATTCAAAGCGAGACTTCTTCTTGACGATCAGTATGATAGTACCCGTTCCATTCAGGACAATTATTGGTAGTGGGCAGCTTGATGCCTTCTTCTCAACAATGGACGAAGAAGGGGCATTTCCAATGATCTTTTGTCGATACCACTCTTGGCATCTCTCTTCTTCCTGCTGCCAATGTTGCTCTTCTTGCGAACGCTCATATTCCTGTCGTGGCCTCCTATGAGTGATTACAAGCCACATGACGCACGTCTTTGAGGCCTCTGGAGCTGCTACTGTCATAGGCATTTTCTTTTTACCTTTCTTTCATCGGCAAGTTCTTTCCCTTTACATCCTGCATAGCTATTTGATGTTGGGGGTCCACCGATGAACTTTTCTTGGCTACTTCCCACGTCAGCACTTTGAATTTCCCACTAGTTTCCACCATATTATTTGGAAACAAATGCTGGTCAATTTTCATCGGCTTGAGCTTTAGAATTTTCAAACTTGATTCGCCCAGATTCGATTTCTGACTGGAACTGCTGCCTGAAGCTTTGCAATCATTGGTACTATGTGAGGTTGCGTCATGCCACTTACAGTACCTCATCCTCCTAGTTCTTTAGCGATGGGATCACTTGATTAGGTGCCAGTTTAATCCGCCCTTCTTGAAGAAATAGATCAAATATCCTATCGGCTTTAGTAATTTTAAAAAGTGAATCTTTCAGCCTCTTTCTGACCAAACGGACATGATATCGGCTTCTTATCCTTCACACATTCAGCAA
>CM039135.1:21109828-21273291 GCA_022036555.1 Microstegium vimineum | reverse complement strand
GGGAAAACCTTTCCTAACTTTTCCTTTCCCCTTTACATGATATTTACTCCTTTTGTATACTCTATTTTTTTTGGGGGAAAATAAAATTATCGAAAACCAGCAAAAACCTTTTCTCTGTCTATTCCATTTCACCACCCGGGGATGCCCAACAAGCTCTCAACCAGCCCAACACAATCCATCATATGATCAATCAGCTCAGCAGGTAACATCTTGCCTTAAGATTTTCTTTTAGTACTTTCACTATTGGCTAACACTTCTCTTTAAAGAACACTCCCAAAACCCGACACCCTACTCTTTTCGTTGGGGATTACATCATGAAAGGGATGAAGAACCCCCTCTAAAACAATTTGTCCGTGGAAAATCAACCGACTGAAGGATAAGTAATCTTTTGAAAAAGGGACTCAACATTCTCATCCGATTCAGATCAATAAAAGATCCCCTTTGGGTTTATCAATAAAGACCTTCATCCCCTTTAAAACCCTTTTTGGGAATTGCACCCTCTTGATAACCTTTGTGGGGTAGGGGGGCAAAAAAAACATAGCCTCCGGGACTGTCTTGCAAAACAGCAGGTCTCTGAAGAGCAAAAAGCAAAACCCTTGCAATCCCAAATTCATGTCCCAAAGACTGACTAGTAACTTTGGAGTCTGAGCTGAAAGTCATGAATGATGAGAGAATCAGGCTAGAGGCTAAAACTAACTAAAACTGAACCCCAAAATTCAGTCTCACGAAGCCAAGATGACAGATTTGCCGAATTCTATAGAAGCGACTTCATAAAAGATGTCAAACATCCTAAAAGAAGATCAACAGCTCAAAGCAAAGTTGTCAGCATCCAGAGCTCTGAAAATGAAGACCGGAAAGTGCTGGACTTCGTTAGCCGAATCAGGACCGAGGCCTTAGATGGCATCAACCAGCTTCTGAGCGAGTAGAAACACGACTTGTAATAGATTAAGCGCAGCAACATTTTGTCCTTCAAACAATTGGACGTTTCTACTCTTCATCTTTATATATTTCTGCTTGCATGAGACTATAATCAGCTCTGTTATTTCCCCGATTAGAACATAGCTGATTCGTCTTTAGCTTTCCGATCAGAAAAATAACCGATCGTTCTTATCCTTCTGATTCAGAGACACAACCGAGCGATTCTTAATTTATCCGAGCATGGCTGATGAGGACATCGCTACGCTGGACACGCCTATGCCATCACCTTTCCCAAGTTGCAACTCATCTCCAACTCAGCTGTCACGCCGACTTCGAGTCTGTTTCGGAGTCGATGATTCACCCACGGATGGAAATATAATTTCATAAGGAAACCAATGGCGTTGATTTGAGGTCTAAATTCCTTCTGATTGATCGGGAAACGTCGAAACAAGTCAGCGTTCAGAATCTGTTCAAGTGCTGCGTCACCCAATTTTTGGGCCCATGGCCCATGTATATTGTTGGGTCCATTAGGGACTCATCCTAGGGTTGTAGGACGACCGCAGGACCCTTGTGGTTGTCCTCCCTCCTCCTTATCTCCCCTAGAGCCACCACAAACAGATTGGGTTTCGTTTTAGAGTTTAGTTTTCCATCGAGAAACTGAATCGTTCATTGTAACTGTGTCGATTAGTCCTTTTATAGTGATCCAAGGGCCCCTCATTCTTTATCTCCTCCACTGCGTCGATTAGTCCTTTGGAACCGAGTTCTTGAACCCTCTATTGATATTCGCATCACTCATATTTGCAATTTCAGATTGTGTGTTTATACCTTCTTGCTTGTGTTTCTTCGATTCGCTTGCTGGAAAAGCCTTATTGGCAAGGTCAATCAAGTTGTGCTTGGTTGATAACCAACGGAGCAGTGGTGTAACAGTTGCAGGGTTCGAATCATGTCTGATTTGAAGCTAGATCACCAACGTCGAGTTCTCCCCAATCAAAATTATCGGCTACCTCACGGAAGATTGGGCCAATCCTCATCAATTAATGATGAGGACATGAAACCTTCGGATACAACGACAAACCATAGATTACAAGGTGAGCTCATTCCTACATTTACACAATGGTTCTTGGTACAACTCACTTGGTTCCATATGTATATGTCAATATTTGCATGTAGATACAAACATGTTGGTTTGAGGTCTAAATTCCTTCTGAGTCATCGGGAAACGTCGAAACAAGTAAGCGTCGAGAATCTGTTCCGGTGCTGCGTCACCCAATTTTGGGCAAATGGCCCATGTATCAACTTGGGTCCATTAGGACTCATCCTAGGGTTGTAGGACAACCCCAGGACCCTTGTGGTTGTCCTCCCTCCTCCTGATATCCCCTAGAGCCGCCACAAACAGATTGGGTTTTGTTTTAGAGTTTAGTTTTCTATCGAGAAACTAAATCGTTCATTGTAACTATGTCGATTAGTCCTTTTATAGGGATCCAGGGCCCCTCGTTCTTGATCTCCTCCACTGTGTCGATTAGTCCTTTGGAACCGAGTTCTTGAACCCTCTATTGATATTCGCATCATTCATATTTGCAATTTTAGATTGCGTGTTTATACCTTGTTGCTTGTGTTCTTCGATTCGCTTGCAGGAAAAGCCTATTGGCGAGGTCAATCAAGTTGTGCTTGGTTGATAACCAACGGAGCAGTGGTGTAACAGTTGCAGGGTTCGAATCATGTCTGATTTGAAGCCAGATCGCCAACGTCGACTTGTCCATAGATCGAACATACCAGTTACCTCACGGAAGGTCGGGCCACTCCTCATCAATTGGTATCAAAGCTTTAGGTTTACCACGAGGTATAATCTCGTTTGCCTTAGCTTCATATTTGTTCATTACCTAGAGTCCACAAAAAGCCCAAAAAAATTTCAATCTCCACTTTTCTATCACTCTTTGTGCCTTGCAATTTCGTTTTCACATTTGCTTTGTTGAGTTTGTTTCCGTGGTTTGAGTCAAGTTGCTGGTTTAGATTGTGTTTGTCGTCGTAGTTCAACTGCATCGTTGCTGTTATTTGTTTCCGCCGCTATCCCATCCACCGTTCCCCAAAAAAACAAGTTGAAGCCACCACTCACTCGACTTGCCACCGCTAGCCGCCTTGTGTGATCTCTCGCCGCTGCGAAAACCCTAGATAGGTTGCTAGCCGCAGTTATTTTTGCCTGCATCGCAACCCTCCTTACATCATCTGGCGAATACCTACTGCTTTTGTCACACGGACGTTGATCTTGTGATCAATGTTGGAGTTTAGGGACGCTTTGCCCTAACTGCCGCCGCCGCCGCCGTCGTCGTGTTGTGCCTTCCAGATAAACATAACTTGAGGTACCTTCGGTAAAACAGGCATAACTTTTCGCTCGTTTATCAGAAAAATCTGAAAACAATGGTGGAGTTTTCTAATATCATTTGGAGCCGACCCTGTTTGGTTTTATCAAAATTGCCAATAAAAATCGGGAAAATAAAGGAAAAAATTGTCAAAGTTTCTGCACGCTTTTCAAAGAACTTGCGGATTTTCTGTAGACCACATCTCACCTCAGTTGAAGGTGCCAATTTTTGTGGTTGCATCTCTTGTGATCCTTGTTCAGAGAAAATATAAATAATAGTGAAAAAATAAAAAAAGTTTGATTCCTACTTGTTGACACAAAAAGCGACGTGCTATGTCTCACACACAGCAAGCGGAAAAGCGTAGATTCAATCGGGTCCCCGGGTGCTTCGAGAACCGAAAATGTGCCAGTCAGTTTGACCTGAAACTAACAAGGGATGAAAGTCATTAGATATAAACTGGAACGTGCCGGATAATACCAGACAGTTTCATATGTACGGCCCTGAAGCCACTTACAACGACATATAGCTACGAAAGTTATCTGCCAACAGGTTTTATGGTGTTGGCTTTATGGAACATTGGGCTAAAACAAACATAGAGTATGTGAACCTCCAATTGCCGAAGGCGCATGCATGGGAAAAGAACGTACAAACGAATCATAGTTGAATATAGATTAAAGCATAACCAAGCTCGACAATCAGCCAAATTGGGGTCCATGATGAAGGAAACACGTAAGCAAACATGATTAAACTAATCTAAAGCCTGCATCTGTCGCACGATACCTAGCATCATCAAAGCTTAAACATGAATGGCATGCATGAACCCGCAACATGTAACAATCTAGATTCAAACTAATTCGGCTAATATAGATATAAGATCTACTTATAAGAATATCATGAAAGCAATAATTCATTGTAACATAGATAGATCTATATAAGAGCCGAATCATATTAATCTAGATTGGGCAAAAGAGTATTTGCAAATATGTAAAGATTATCTAAAACATGCAACACGATAACTTAATGAATCCAATAGATTTTGCCAAATCTATGAGAGTTGATGAATATCTTGCTTATACTAAGCATATCGAGCAAATACCTGCCGCACGGTATTTACTTGTAAACAAAACATAAGTAAAGACTTCTTGATCATCAATCAAGGATCTGCCGCATGATCATTGATAATAAACAAGACTACTTGCATCAACATCTAAATCCACCGCATGATACTAGACATGATAACAAGGTTGTCAAGACTTACGGAGGTCGACGGATCGATGATTACTCTCGAAGAACTCGACGACACGACAAAAGGACTCGAAGTTGGCACGGGGCCGGTTGTATTGATTTGGTTGTGAACACCTTTTACAATAGCTAAGGGCTTATATTTATACCCTGGTTATAACATGAGTCCTAAGAGGACACAGTTACAAAATATTAAAGGAAGAAATACAATATTTTGACTTTGGTTTTCTTCGGACTCCTTATTGCCTTAATTATCACAACTATCATTACCAATTCGGCTGTCACTTGCCGCCTTTGTCGCTCCGGTGGAAACCGCCCTTCTTCTGGTTAACCGATTGCGATCGACTACCAAATCTGGGAATTAAACGACCGCACGGACTTTGCCGAACGCTTCTGGTCATCTATCTCCACCGACTCATCGTGCACTGGCCCACTTGTCATTGTGCAAAAATCCGGTGTTAATACATGCCCCATCAATTTCGGGATAAAAGCCGTTTATTCTGAAATTGACCACAAGCTTCCTTTTTCCCCTTAGGTTTATATTGTTCAACACCGCAGCCGCCACTCAAGAAATCCACACTTCGGCATTCTCAAATCTGCATTGAACCCTCAATGGCGACCCAGGATGAGATCCCAGAGGTAAAATTCCAACTCATTTTCTCGTGTATTCGGCAATCCCTGATCAGTTTTCCTGCTTCTCTCCCAACTCACCCGCTTTCTTGATTCCATTATTTCTTGAAGGAATACAAGAATGAGATTTTGATTCCTTATGCCGCAAATCCTGATTCCTACCTCCTCGGTCCCATGGGAAATCCTGACCCAACTGAGATCATTGAGAAGGAAACTTTGAGGATCCCTTTCAAATTTGGAGTCACCCCGCCAAATCAATGGCCAAACACCTTCAAGACTTGGCCGCTTCCTCCAATAGCCGGATGGAGAAATTGGTACTGCAGGATGTCGGACAAGAACAACAACAGTTGGGATAGCCAAGACATCAACCACTCTCTAGAGCTATCTTTATCAGAAATGCCCAGAAACAAACCCCTCCTAATAGCAGCCTATCATTTCTGGTCCAACGCCATCAACGCTTTCATCTTCGACCACGATATGATGACTCTGACCTTGGCCGACGTATTCATGATGACTGGTCTGAATGTATCCAAGCCAGTACACCCTTGCCAGTATAAGGGTAAAAGAAACTAGAAAGCTGTCAAATCCGGAGGTGGATGGGTTGGGTACATTCAGACCTATATGGAAGCATCTGGTGTTGTTTCTGAAAAAGAAAACAGGGCTTTTATGAACATGTGGCTATCCAGATTCATCTTCTGTGGAAAATCCAACGAGCCAACCATAAATCACATGATAATGGTTGTGGATTTGGCTGCAGGCACACTAATCCCTCTTGGTAAATATCTTTTAGGATCTGTTTACCATATGATGCATCAAATTACTGTCCAAATGTACCATGGCAAGGGTATCTCCTGTGTGAGTGGCCCCTAGTGGTTCATTCAGATGTGGTTGCAACTTTATATGCATCAAGTGGTGTTTGTACCTCTTCACAATCTAAGCTTCCCTTCGGTTAATTATGCCGAGGGTGACCCAGCAACAACCAAGAGCTGCCAAACCTATGGAGAAGCATCATCATCCATCAACATTGACATGGATATTGGTCACCTCTTCAAGCTATTCTTCAAAGGTTTCAATAATGTGCTCTAGCTTCCTTACAGAGAAAATGATGATCTGACCTTCCCTTACAAATTCAGCTATGAGTCTGGCTGTTCTGATAAGGTATCTATTGAAATTTTTAACTCCTTCATCAAGCCAATCATCCTACCACCTGAATTTCATCATGGAAGAATGGTGCAGCCCACCTATGAATTTTACAATCTCAATGTGGCATTCAGGCAATTAGGATGTGGACCGCTGCCCCAAGACTTTTCTTCTCATTGATCATGAGATACAGGGAGCTGATCACCAATGAAACAGATGCCAGAAAAGCCTTTGAGCTTGGACAAGATTTGCCAACATATGAACCTTCCCCATTTGGACTGGTGGATGATGCTCACCCCCTTTTCTCTGCTTTTTGGCAAGAGTGGCATAATCACATTTTCAACATACCAGTCCACCCCTTATGCCAAGACTTATATCCTCAATTTGCTCCTGAGAGTGAGGTAATCTCATTGAATTAGTCATTTCTTATTTCTGCATTCATCTCTTATTCTGAAATCTGGCCATGTATAGGATTTTGAGCCTACTCCTCCAATAAAGCAGTCGAGTATTACAAACCTGGGCCTAAACCTTCATTGGGCTATAATGCTCCCACTTTAAAAATCTTCATGAAGACTCCCGCAGTGTCAGCTACTGCTCCTTCAGAAGAAAAAGGCAAGAGGAAAATACTTGAAGGCATTCATGTGACCAGAAAAGTTAGGTCCAAGAAATCTTAGAGATCTCCCAAGGTATGAGTTTTATTCAGTAATAAATTCCACTCTGGAATAAAATTGTTTGTTCTTACATCAACCATCTTCATTGCAACAACATGTCAATACCCCCAGATCAAGCAATGCTCCACCGACAGTAGACATTCCTCTTACTGAAGATGCAGAAACCCAACCATCGGCAGAAGTTCATGAAACTGAGGACACTGAAACTGATGAAGTCGAAAGCACTGACGCTCAAGAAACTGCCGAGCGCATTGGTAATATTATTCGGCTAATCACCTTCCTCTTCTATATACCATTCAATTCCTACTCATGTATCTGTATTGTTGGAAACAGACAAAAATTTATACAATTTAGGAGGAGAACACTCTTCTGGTCCGGCTCCAGATTCACCTCCTCAGGGCACTCATTCAAGTGAACCAGGCCAAGGCACACCACATCTTGAGGCTCAATCAACCCAGCAGGTAATATATTACCTCAAACCATCTGTTCTTCAGCAATTTTTACCCAATTGGCTAACACTCCTTTTCTTAAGAATACTGCCAAGCCAACCACCAGCTTTTCCTTCACTGTTGAAGATTTCATCAATGAAAAAGGGGAAGAAGCTACCTCCCAGCAGGTTTTATCAAAGGAAAATCAAGCCCGACTGCAGGACATAGCTCATCTGCTGAATAAAGACATCAACATCCTGGTCCAAGATTCAGATCAGATAAAGGACATCCTCGAGCTGATTAATCAAGATCTCCCACCTGCTCTCAAAGCCTCTTTGGAGTTTGCAGCCAGGCTTGATGACTATTTTGGTATGGTGAAGAGAGCAAACAAGAATTTAGCCTCCAGGACTGCTCTGCAGGATAACAAGTTTCAGAAGAAACAAGAAGCTAAAGCTGTATACTCTAGTCTTCAGGCTGCCAAAGATTCGATGGTGACTCTGGAATCCGAGCTGAAGGTCATGAAGGATGAGAGAATCAGACTAGAAGCTCAATTATCTGAACTGAATGCCAAAGTCCAATCTCATGAAGCCAAGGTGACAGCTCTGCCAAAATCTATAGAAGCAACTTCATCTAAGATGTCAATTATTCTGAAAGAAAATCAACAACTCAAGGAAAAGCTATCAAGCATCCAAAGTTCTGAAAATGCAGACCAAAAGGTATTGGATGACATTAGCCGAATCAAGACCGAGGTCCTGGATGCCATAGACTAGCTTCTTCATCAGTAGAGACATTGCTTGTAATAGATTAAGTGCAGTATATTTTGTTTCCGAACAATTGATTGTTATTACTGCCTTGCCTCTTATATATTCCTGCTTGTATGATAGTGTAATCGGCTCTGTTATTTTTCACGATCACAGCATAGCCGATTCCTCCTTAGCTTTTGAAGGACCGAGAACGGCGACCAGAGGGGGGTGAATGGGAGCCTCAAATTTCTCTCGAAATGTTCGGGCCACTCTTCCCAAAAACCAAACCCAGTTGCAGTGGAGGAAAACGGAGAAAAGAGAGCTCACCGGCAGTGGAGGAAAATCACTGGAAACCCCAAAACACAGGTTCTCAAACCCTAAGGGAAAGAGGCAAGAAGCTAGGCACAACGGGCGAAAACAGCAACCGTCGGACTACTCTGTCAAGACCACCGGACCAATGGAAGTGGTCCGGTGCCTTTGGTCCGGTGCACAGCGAAGCACCACCGGACTAGTCCGACGCCCACTTTGGAAAGTCCGGAGCTCACCCCAAACACATGCAGTAAGTGCCTGGGCTCCGGACACCTAGTCCGACGCTTACCGTCGGACTATAGGAAGTGGTCCGGTGCACACACTCGCCACAGAACAAAAACCACAACAAGCACCCTACCTCCGGACACCTCGTCCGATGCTCACCGTCGGACTAACGGGCCTGGTCCAACGCGTGAGTGAAACCCTCAGCAGAGCCACCGGACTACTTGCAATGGTCCGGTGCTCACAGGCAGGGTTGTCCGACGCCCACAGACAGAAAACTATTCCCCGCGAAAACGAACTTCTCTCCGCTAAATCTTCCCAAAACTCAACCAAATGATCACCAACTACAACCAAACTTTGTAGGCATGATCCTAGTGCAGTTGGGGAGCTATCCCCAAGAAATCATCGCTCAATTTGGAGAGGATAAATGGGAACACTCGGATTTGGGGGAGAAGAGAGCAAAACGAAGAACGCCACAAAGAAATCACCCGATCTATGCACTCGTGAGGTTTAAGAGGAATTCCTTTGGTGCAAAGAAGCTCCTCACGATTGCTAACAACTTGGTTCGAGTCTATTTTGCAAAGCTACTCTCAACAAAGAGAAATCATCTCAGGAAAAAGAGAGAGCAAAAGCAAAATGCAAAGAACACAAGCAAAACGGGGACACAATCACGAAATCGCAGCCACCATGTCTTACGGAGGTTACGGCCTCCGATTTCTCGCGAGAAACTCATGTTCTTACAAAGGTTGGTGGAAGCAACCTAGGGATCTCATGAAATAGAGAGAGAGAGAGTGGGGGGCAAGTGATTAGGGTTCAAGAGATGGGATGAGGGATACCCCTTCACCCCCTACTTATCGGGCTTTGGCTATTTCCCAAAGACCCCCTAGATACAATGAGTGAACTACCTAGCTAAGCATTGCAGTCCAAGCTCCGAAAAATATCTCCCACATTTTGAATAGACGGCCCCGCTTCCTGCCGGGAGTTGCCGTTGCCTCGACGCAACCTCCAGGATTCTGCCACGTGCCATCCCCGCTTCCTCGGAAGCTTCGCCTAGGTTTTGAGGCCCAAACCCAGGAAACCTGCCACCGGTAGCTTTGGGCTCAACTACCGAACCCCGAGTTTTGTGGCCCAAACTCGGAAACCGACGCAGATGGTTTTGAGGCCCAAACCACCAAACCACTCGACACGAGCCACCTTGTCTTCGCCCAGTCGGACTCCGAGTCCCCTGAGCCTCCGCTCGACTCGCGCGTCCACCGTCTTCACTCAGCCGACTCGGTCTACCTCCATGTCTTCTCGCACTCGCCGGTGCGAAGTACTAGCCACCACAGCTAGTCTGTCGGCGCCCATGGTCCCTCAGTCTGAGCCTTGCTTCCGCCCTTCACCGCTCTCAGTCCATCGGCACGGTAAGCCTCTACTCGACCTTCTCCACGCCATTGACCACTGTCACTAGGCATAGCACCTGCACACCACAAGCCGATAGACGAGCACATGTTTCTGCTTTCGCAGAGGTTAGGGTAAGTCACTCAAACTGAAACACTCATGTGTTGATCAATCAGTCATCATCAAAGCTGAACATACATGGGTACTTCTCCACCATATGTTCGCAATCTCCCCCTTGATGAGTGCATTGTCAACACAAGTGCATTTTAGATTTGCGCCACAAGGTAAATCTCTCCAAATGACCAAAAAGCTGAGAAGGCCAAAACGGGGTCACTTGAGAGAAGCAAACACGATACCAATTAAAAGAGAGAGGCAAAAAATGATACCAATTAAAAGCATGCTTCAAAACACCTCATGACAAAGCCACTTACTGATGCCAAACAAAAGCATATGTGCAAACACTCAACGCAACCAAGCGAAACAAAGCTAGCCCTCAGGAAGAGGCAGAAACGGGCTAAACACCGCTAGCAAGTCCAAGATACCAATCACCGCTCTCAAAGCTCAGACTTCCAATTTAAACACTAGGGGGCTCAAAAGATACCAATTGAAACCACTTACGTCCCTAATGCTCAAGAAGCAATCGAAACCTGTCGGAGCCAACAAAGCAAGCTAGACCCTCCAGAAGAGGCAAAGGCTCAACACATCTAGCAAAAGCTCCCCCTAGGCAAAAGCACACTCAAGATACCAAATGAGCTCTAAACCAATGAAACCAAAGAGATGCACTCTTTATCCCCCTTGGAAGTAGATGGCTGAAAATGGAATGAAATGCACATCTCTCCCCCTTGTTGACACATGTAGCTCATCATCAACAACTCAAGATCCGGCTACAAATGCCGTGAAGTGCAAAATAAGTGCAAAAGCTTCATACTTAGAGCTAAGACAATGAATAGATGCTCTATGTGATGTGATCCTGTGATAATAGGAAAAGCTCTACGTGCCCAACAAAGACTCAAGTTGAGCTTAAGATCACTTTAGAAGCTATTTTAGAGAGTATATCATGTGAGAGCAGAGAAAGTGTATCACCTCCTAGAGACAGCTAGACATGGCAAGCAAGATTCTCATCTGCTGGAAAAGCATCAGGAAAGTTTCCATTCAAGATATAAACTGGGACTGACCAAGAGCGACCTGTGCCACCAAACATTGTTCCCCTGGAAATGATCAAGCTTCTGGGGACTCTATCCGGACCTAGAATAAGAGCCTGAGCAAGGATTCTAGACTTATTACTATCTATGTACCATTCCAGAAGCCTACCAAACGGCGCAACCGCTACTATGATGTAGAAATATTTCTGAAAGTCAAGGGGGAAGGCCAGGAACATCAACCAACAAACTCTAATATAAGCACAAGACCTAGCATTTATCCCCTCATCATGCTTCACTACACGAACATCATGATTTTGACCAAGATTGTAAGGCGAGTTATGAACCAACTGATCTCTCTGGACCACTGAGTGCAAACCGATCAAACCAAGGCCAAGCGGTGACAGGTGCGTAGTATCTATGCGAACACGTTGATCTTGCTCAAGAAACTGACTTACGAATGTGAGAGTAGGGAGCAGTTGATCCACCTCTTCCGGCATCGGATCAATGGTGACGATTGTGAAATCCTCATGCTCCCTCGTGGGTTCTCCACCAAGCGTGACATGGCCTCGAGCAGGCCGATTCTAACCATGCTCAACTTGCGGGTCGCCAATGAGGAAAGGGCGGGGGTTCACTGGGAAGTTGGCCATGGTGGCTACGCCGGGCGGCGGCGGTGCAGGAGGGTTTTCTTGGGGAGATGACTTCGTGTGCTCTGGAAGCGTGGTTAGTGGACGAGTTGGAGATGTGCACAAAGGATCTAGGGACTTTACTAGGGACGGTGAATCGGCCAATGATATGGGTTCAGCAGATTGCGGCTGCCACTTAGGGTCGGGTTCGATCAGGGTGGATATATGATTTACCGCCCGATCAGGACTCTTCGGCTGCCACACCCAACAAGGCCGAGTACGTGACAGACACGAATAACTAGAGTGCCCAAAACATTGATAAGTCCAACAGCGAAATTCTACTTGGGCACTTTAAACTTGTATGGTTCAACTGAGAACAAATAGAGCAGGCGGGCCTAGAGATAGAGGAAGTCAAAATTGAATTTGAAACTGTAACCGCAATCTCCGTGCCATCCGAAACGGGAACTGCACCGCAATCTTCGCCAAGACAAAGCCGAAGAACACGATCACGAGAGAAATTAGATTCGATAAACGTGAGACCGCCTTTGTGATCAACAAGAGAGACCTCAGCTAGACTTGAGAAAGACCCAAAAGAAATTCTCACAAGATCTGGGTTGACCATGCAACGATACTTAGCAGTAGGAGGGGAATGAGCTAGAACCTTTGCAAATCTGACATGTTTGTGGTCCGAAACAGCACGCTTTTTGGAACTTTTCGAAAGAACCTTAGTCCATTCTGAGTCCTGCTCAATTTCCCAAGCACGTTTCTCTCACTCCCAATGGGAAGTGCCATTATTCCAGAGATGAAAATAACAATCAAATTGCGAGGTGATCACTCTACCGATCTTGTAAACACAGAACCCCACTTGTTTTGAGAACACCGAGAACTGAAAATGGTTGTTGCTTAGAAAAGTCACATGAAAACCCAAAGCACGACCACCCAAACAAGATTATTGCAGCACCAGAGAAACAGAATCCTCTGTTAAACGGAAAAGAAACAGTCTGAAGGTGACAAGCAGGAAGAAGGAGCCATCGGGGGAGGGAAGAGGTGTTGAATTCATATGGGTTTGACCCAATAACAAATTCAGAAATTACTAATAAATTTCAAAGGCCATGCATGAAAGCAAGAGGGAATGTGGGAACTATTTAGTACCACCTTGCTTGTGGAAGTGGAGGTATTGGTTCGAGCGGACTATATAACTAGACTATCGGTCACGCCAATAAATCATAAAAATTAAGAGCTAGAGTTTCTATCTCTTCTCGCTGTTGCGCCACCATAGCTACTCCAGTCCGATCGTTGGCGTGCACCGGTGACCGGGCGAGCAGGTCTCTGGAACCCTTGTCTTCGTGATCCTGCAGCGGGAGAAGGCGAATAAGGTTTTTGGGAAGCGCTCTTCGCGTGACTGCTCCCAATCTTCACGACGGGTCGTCTTCCGTGCAAGTCAAGCGGTGCTACGTCCCAGCGTATTCGTCGTCAGCTGAAGCGAAGTCTACCGCCGCCGCTGATCGACATCGACGACATCGACATCATTTTAACAACCTGAACGTTGCTCCATCGACACCTGCATCTTCGCCGTCTTCACCGCAATCTACTACTTCTACAACTAGTAGGTATAAAACTCGTGATCTAATCTTATCGTTCATATTGTCCAATCTATCTAGTATACAAGTCATGTTTATGCTAGTTAACTTGATCATGCTATGTGATATGTGGTTTAATCATGTTAGTATGTAGTACATGCTTATTCTAGTTCCTCAATTTGTCATGATTTATATTCTGGTATTAATCTGGAAATTGTCATATATTTCAACAATCCAAAAACCTTATTGTAGATTTCCAGAATTATCTATGGCTAGTTTTGTTGACGCGTTGAAGCCAGAAAAGTTTAATGGTACAAACTTTAAGAGGTGGTCCGTCAGGGTCACAGATTGGCTTACTGTCATGAAAGTTTTCTGGGTCAAAGATGGCTTGCCCAAGGGTAATATCTCTGATGAAGATCAGAGAAAATACAAGGAAGCTAATAAAATCTTTATGGGAGTTGTGCGTATTGTGGTGTCGGATCATATCTATGATGCCCTCATGCACTATGAAGATGGACAATCTCTGTGGAACTATCTGAACTCCACCTATGGAGCTTCGGATGCAGGCAAAGAGCTATATCTCATGGAGAGCTTCCATGACTATAAGATGGTTGGAAACAAATCTATAGTCGAGCAAGCTCATGAGGTGCAGCGCATGGCAAAGGAACTTGAGCTCCTTAAGTGTGTTATACCCGATGAATTTGTGGCTAGTTGCATTGTTGCAAAGTTGCCTTCTTCATGGAGGAACTTCGCCACAAGTCTTAAACACAAGAGACAGAAAATATCAGTTGAAAACCTGATAGCATCTCTTGATGTTGAAGAGAAGGCTCGGGCTAAAGATAACACTGAGAAGGGGAACAAGGATATAGCTAGTGCCCACTTTGTCCAGAGAAACCATGGCAAGAACAAAGTAAAGGTTAAGCTTTTCAATGCCAAATCAACTACTCCCTTCAAGAAGAAGAAGAAACACAAAGCTGAGATGCCTTGCTTCACCTGTGGAGAGCTTGGTCATTTTGCTAAATACTGTGAGCGGACCGAAAAGAGAAACAGAAGGACAACCTCGTGACTACTAACAAAACTGATGACGGGTATGGTAATTTCCCTACTGTACTATTAGTTTTTCAATCACCAAGTTGGTGGGTTGATACAGGTGCTAATATTCACGTGTGTGCTGATATCTCTTTGTTTTCTTCTTACCAGGGGCTCCAAGGTTCCTCCGTCCTAATGGGGAATGGGTCACATGCTTCTGTTCGTGGTGTTGGCACGGTAGATCTGAAGTTTACTTCGGGGAAGATCGTATAATTGAAGAACATGCAGCATGTCCCTACTATTCGCAAGAACCTTGTTAGCGTATCCTTCTTTTGAGAGATGGGATTAAAGTAGTATTAGAGTCAAATAAAGTAGTTATGTCCAAGCATGGGCAATTTATTGGTAAAGGCTATGAATGCGGAGGCTTGTTCCGCTTATCTTTGGCAGATTTTAGTAATAAGTCAGTTAATCATATTTGTGGACCATTAATGATAATTCAAGTGTTTGGCATTCTCGTTTATGTCATGTGAATTTTGGCTTGATGTCGCATTTATCTAGCTTGAGTTTAATTCGAGATTTCACTATTGCCAAAGGTTCTAAGTGCCATAGTTGTGTCCAATCAAAGCAACCTCGAAAACCTCATAAGGCAGCGGAGGAGAGAAACTTGGCGCCTCTTGAACTCATACATTCTGATCTTTGCGAGATGAATGGTGTGTTGACAAAAGGTGGAAAGAAATATTTCATGACTTTAATTGATGATGCAACTAGATTTTGCTATGTTTACTTGTTAAAAACTAAAGATGAATCGTTAGACTACTTTAAAATCTATAAGGCTGAAGTTGAAAATCAGTTAGAGAGAAAGATTAAACATCTAAGGTCTGATCGTGGTGGTGAATATTTTTCTATACTATTTGATGAGTTCTGTGTGGAACATGGCATTATTCATGAGAGGACAGCTCCCTATTCACCCGAATCAAACGGGATTGCCGAGAGGAAAAACCGCACGTTGACTGACTTGGTGAACGCCATGTTAGACACTACTGGACTATCTAAGGCATGGTGGGGGAAGCTTTATTGACTGCGAGTCATGTCCTGAATAGAATTCCAAACAGAAATAAAGAAACAACTCCATATGAGATATGGGTTGGTAGGAAACCATCACTTTCATACTTGCGCACGTGGGGATGTTTGGTGAAAGTCAATGTTCCAATTTTTAAGAAGCGTAAGCTTGGGCCGAAGACTGTGGACTGTGTCTTTCTAGGATATGCTCACCATAGCATTGCTTATAGATTTTTAGTAGTAAAATCTGAAGTTCTTGATATGCATGTAGTACAATCTTTGAATCTCGTGATGTTGTATTTTTTGAGAATATATTTCCTATGAAATATATGCATAGCAATGCTAAATTTTCTACTGAATTAGCCCATGTTTTTACTATACCTATCAAGCATCCTGTTGAGTCTTTTGAACAACCACTTGAAGAAGTCTTAGAGGAGGATGACAATGAAGTTCCTGTGAGGAACAAGAGACAAAGGATTGCAAAATCTTTTGGTGATGATTTCATTGTGTACCTTGTGGACGATACTCCCACTTCTATCACAGAGGCATATGCATCACCAGATGCAGATGATTGGAAAGAAGTTGTTCGTAGCGAGATAGACTCAATTCTTTCTAATGGAACTTAGGAGTTATCTGAATTGCCATTTGGTTCTAAACCCATTGGTTGTAAGTGGGTGTTCAAGAAGAAGCTGAGACCGGATGGTACTATTGATAAGTACAAGGCCCAACTTGTGGCTAAGGGTTATACTCAAAAGGAAGGCGAGGATTTCTTTGATACTTATTCACCTGTTGCTAGAATGACCACTATTCGAGTTCTACTTTCCCTGGCTACCTCATATGGTCTTCTCGTTCATCAAATGGACGTGAAGACAACTTTTCTTAATGGAGAGTTGGATGAGGAGATTTATATGGATCAGCCTGATTGGTTTGTAGTAAAAGGTGAAGAGCAAAATGTGTGTAAGTTATTGAAATCGTTGTATGTCTTGAAACAAGCACCTAAACAATGGCATGAGACGTTTGACACTACTTTAACTAGTGCGGGCTTTGCTGTTAATGAGGCTGATAGGTGTGTGTAGTATCGACATGGTGGAGGCCAATCTGTTATTCTATGCTTATATGTTGATGATATTTTAATCTTTGGAACAAATATTGATGTCATAAATGAAGTCAAGTCTTTTTTGTCAAAGAGTTTTGACATGAAAGATCTAGGAGAAGCTGATGTAATTCTAAACATCAAGCTGATTAAGGAAGAGAGTCATATTACTTTGTCGCAATCACACTATGTTGAGAAGCTTTTAAGCCGATTTGGTTTTATGGATAGCAAGCCTTCTCCAACACCTTATGATCCTAGTGTGACACTAAGAAAGAACAAAAAGAGTGCTAAAGATCAATTGAGATATTCTTAAATTGTCAGTTCACTCATGTATCTAGCTAGCGCAACCAGACCAGATATCTCTTTTGCTGTGTGCAAATTGAGTAGGTACATGTCCAACCCAAGTGATAATCATTGGAATGCACTTCAAAGGGTCTTGCGCTATCTTAAAGGTACAATGAGTTTTGGGATTCACTATTCTGGGCACCCAGCTATGCTAGAGGAATATAGTGATGCAAACTGGATTTCTGATATTGATCAAATCTATGCCAGTAGTGGAGGTGGCACAGTGTCATAGAGGTCTTGTAAACAGACTATTTTGACTAAGTCAACCATGGAAGTAGAACTTACTGCTTTAGATACAGCATCTGCAGAGGCAGAGTGGCTGCGTGAGCTCTTGTGTGACCTGCCGGTGGTTGAAAAACCAATACCAGCTATCCTTATGAACTGTGATATTCAAACAGTGATCGGTAAAGTGAATAGTGCAAAGGATAATGCGAAGTCAAGAAGACATGTTAAAAGACGTTTGAAGTGTGTCAGGAAGCTGAGAAATTCCGGAATAATAACTGTGGCTTATGTCCAAACCGACAAAAACCTAGCAGATCCCTTTACTAAAGGGCTATCACGGAATGTGATAGAAATTGCATCAAGGGAGATGGGTATGAGACCCATGTGAGTTTGCAGTAGTAGTAACCCAACCTTTTTGATCGGAGATCCCGTGACTAAGGATCTGGGAAGAACAAGCTATTGATAAACTAAGGAGAGTATAACTATAAACTCTCTCTAAGTGAAGATGCAAATACTCTCAAAAGCAATGAGGCACTGTATGGTAGGTTGGCTAAATGCCTTAATATGTTCTATTGGCTTTCATTAGCGAAGATGTTGTCCTACAGAGCATTCTTGAAAGAACATACCTATATGAGTTCGATTGTTAAAACGTCGCAGTCTATGAGACTTGGGTAGTCTCTAGTAAACTCATTAAGAGACCACAGATTACGACGTATATGCTCAACTCACGGAGTAAGGCTATTGGTGGTCAGGTACTAGTTTGGCTTTGGGTAAAGTTCATTCGCACAAAACTTGCAATTCAAGGCGTAGTCCATTGTTCAAGCTGTGGATGAGTGTAACTGGAGGTTCTAGGCGGAAGTTCAACTTCACAGTCTCTACCGAAACACTGGTATATCAAACAAGAGCAAGAATAGGCAAATCTCTAAATGGGTATTTGAGATCTGGTGGGGGATTGTTGGAATTTATATGGGCTTGGCCCAATAACAAATTCAGAAATTCCTAATAAATCTCAAAGGCCCATGCATGAAAGTAAGAGGGGATGTGGGAACTATTTAGTACCACCTTGCTTGTGGAAGTGGAGGTATTGGTTCGACCGGACTATATAACTAGACTATCGGTCATGCCAATAAATCATAAAAATTAAGAGCTAGAGTTTCTATCTCTTCTCGCTGTTGCGCCACCATAGCTACTCCAGTCCGATCGTCGGCGTGCACCGGTGACCGGGCGAGCAGGTCTCTGGAACCCTTGTCTTCGTGATCCTGCAGCGGGAGAAGGCGAATAAGGTTTTTGGGAAGCGCTCTTCGCGTGACTGCTCCCAATCTTCACGACGGGTCGTCTTCCGTCCAAGTCAAGCGGTGCTACGTCCCAGCGTATTCGTCGTCAGCTGAAGCGAAGTCTACCGCCGCCGCTGATCGACATCGACGACATCGACATCATCTTTAACAACCTGAACGTTGCTCCATCGACACCTGCATCTTCGCCGTCTTCACCGCAATCTACTACTTCTACAACTAGTAGGTATAAAACTCGTGATCTAATCTTATCGTTCATATTGTCCAATCTATCTAGTATACAAGTCATGTTTATGCTAGTTAACTTGATCATGCTATGTGATATGTGGTTTAATCATGTTAGTATGTAGTACATGCTTATTCTAGTTCCTCAATCTGTCATGATTTATATTCTGGTATTAATCTGGAGATTGTCATATATTTCAACAAGAGGATGGTGTACCGGCGATCTAACGACCGTCAACAAGCTCCACCAAACTTACCCTTTGCCAGTCCCAAAAAACTGAGACACTGAACTAAAACTGAAGCCGGTGAGGCAGTGATGTATTACATATCTCTGAAATATTGAAGGTGAAAAATGTGAGGGTGGGGATTTCCATTAAAAAACATAGGTCCAGCAAAACTGAAGGTCACGAACTATTGATCCTTCATTTGTACTGATTAATAGAACCTAGCGAAATATTAAAATACTATGTGAGGGTGGGGATTTCCATTAAAAAAACATAGGTCCAGCAAAACTGAAGGTCATGAACTATTGATCCTTCATTTGTTCAGAGTAATAGAACCTAGAAAAATATCAAAATACCAAGAAATGAGGGCATCAGATAGATGCTTTTCATTTGAGAAATACGGCTGTAATAGAAACCCGAACAGACCATGGTTTCTAATTCTGTACTGTACACACACATATATAGCAGCAAAGATATATGGCTGCAGTAGAAGACTATGAACCTTGACCAACGTGCGTGAGGTCTGATGGTGTAGATGGGCTTGTATCCCTGCCCTGCAGAGCGCCAAAACCAAGCGAAGATGAATATGGGACATATCTGAGGTCGACGGAAGCCGTTCGTCTATGGCTCAGGCAGCGCCAAAACCTAGCGAAGATGAATATGGAACATATCTGAGGTCGACGGAAGCCGTTCATCTATGGCTCAGGCAGCGTTGATGCCACAGCCCATACACTGCCACATCACACGCAAGAGAGATGCACGCGCGGTAGGGGAGCGGATAGCGTCTGTCGGGCCCTGCCGCATCTAGAACAAGAGCGATTGGGAACCACTGACACTTACGACACCCGCCATGGGCGAGACATCGGGAGATGGCACTATGACACGACACCCCCTTTTGCAACGCGCAAATATACGTTGCTAAAAGTCCAAATATGTGTTGGTAGGTTCTATACCAACGGATCTAATATGTGTTGCCTAAAGTTGTGTTGCAAGGATTTATCGCAATAATTATTTATGTGTTGGTAACATAAACAAATAACCGTTGCAAAGTTGCAACACATAATATGGGTTATGGCAACACTTATATGTGTTTGTATAAATCATGAATGAATAACTTTTATGGTTTGTTCCAACATATAGATTCATTTTGTTGCAACACTTATATGTGTTGCAAGCAATAAATCATTTAGCGACTAATATGATAAGTATTTATTTTTTAGACAAATATAGAGAACATGGCTTATAAGAAGTGTGCAAGACACATAGAAAAGAAGCACACTCACACGGAATACAAAGAAAATTTGCTGCATTACAATGAGTACCATTCACATAATTCATGTCACAATTTGTGTTCACAGTACAAGTTCCTATTGAAGAATATAGAAGAGTGAAATGCGTTGTGGGTCCTTAACTACAAGAAATCTGTGATTTTTTGACATAAAATCCATTTGTGACGTGGGTTTTGTGACATTAATTATGACAAGTTTATGACATAATACGTTAGTTATGACATGAGTTTATGTCACAATATGTTAGTTATGACATGGTTGAAGGGCAATCATCTTTTGACATTGCACTTTTGTCATAATGCACATAAACGATGTCATAATTCAGATAACTAATGTCGTAATTCACATAACTTTGTCATAATTAACGTCAGAAAACCCGCATCACAAATGGATTTTATACCAAAAAATCACAGATTTCTTGTAGTTTAAACTTTTGCCCACTTCTCACCTAGGTCCATGAACTTTTTTTCGCTCATGTGGGTTCATGAACTTTTCTCCACTTCTCATCTAAGTCCATGAACTTTTTTTCTCTCATCTGGGTTCATAAACTTTTACCTACTTCTCCGCTAGGTCCACAACAAGCCACATAGGACTCTGCTGCCTCCTTAGCCTCTAATGTGGTGTCACATCTTTTTTTAAAAAAAATAAAAACTAGTGGAAACTTGAAAAAATGTATAAAATCACAAACAAATGTAAAAAGAAAAATCTAGTTTTGTTAGATTCCACGTGAATAGATCTATGCAATAGATATATAATATAATATGTTTTATTTTTTGTTGTTATAGCTATAAATTTATGCAGGCCTATGTATTTCTGTGTTGAATTCAAAACTGTAGCTCCTCTGCTACAATTGTGGTGAAATTTTTATGGTAGACTAATTATTGTATGCTTGAGTAGTGGTAAAAAATTCAGCTTCAGTGGACATGTATGACTGAGTTATTGATTTACCTAGGTTTTATGCTTGTTTAATATTTAATAAATAGTTAGTCTACTAAACATTTAATTCGAATCTAAGATTTTTATGGGTGATAATAAAACATAGTTAGTATAAAAATATTACATGCCTACATAGATCAATTCATGTGGAGTCTAACAAAAGTAGACTTATTTTTACATTTTTAATGATTTTATGCAATTTTTTAAAGTTTCAACCACTTTTTGAAATTAAAAAAAGTGTATGTGATGTCACATCAACAGTCATATAGATAGCAGAGTCTTATATGGCTTGTTGTGGACCTAGGTAACAAGTGGAGAAAAGTTCATGGACCTAGATGAGGGTAAAAAAGTTTATGGACCTAGATGAGGAGTGGAGAAAAGTTCATGGACCTAGATGAGCAAAAAAAAAGTTCATGGATCTAGGTGAGAAGTGGGAAAAAGTTTAAGGACCCACATCACATTTCACTCAATATAGAACATAAAGGGATCCCTATGAGAATGTAAGCAACTCTCCTTTCTCCTCCTTCCTTCAATTTAGTCTAGCATTCCACTGGTCTGATCATTGACTTATCTTTTCCTATTTATAAAATTGGATTACTTTAATATGACACTTATATGAGATGTAAAATAATATTAGTCCAAAGTGATGTGACTCTGCATACTAGTACAGAACCGGCTTTTAACCCCGGTCTGTAAGGGCCTTTAGCCCCGGTGCCTGAACCGGGGCTAAGGATTCGGGACTAAATGTCCCCCCATTAGCCCCGGTTCGCAGGCCCGGGGCTAAAGGTAATACCAACCGGGGCTAAAGGGTGCGCCAGGTGGCGCAGGCGGGCCACGCTTGACAGCACCCTTTAGCCCCGGTTGGTTTTTTTGTGATTTTGGTATTTCTTATTTTGGTTTTCTAATTATATTAGGTATTTAAATGTGTGTATTCTTCGCTTCTAATACATGTATTCGCTGCTAATACATGTATTCACACACTTATAAGTTAGTTTCAAACATTAAACAAAATTAAACTATGAAACTCTATAAGTATAATATATATATATATATGCACATAAAATTTACATCATTATCCATTGTTACTTGACTTAAGACACAAACGCTCTCTCCACTTAAATATCATACATATGTTCGTCTTGATTTGGCTTGAGTGGTTCGGCCCAGTCGTAATAGTAATCGCCTTTAGGATCGACCACTTTGGCAAGAAAAAATCCATCAAAGGTCTCTTGAATTCCTTTGAGGCGGTCTTCTTGCAACACTTGTTGCTGCAACCATAGCGTCTTCAATTTGCATTATAAAGAAACAAGTGTTAATATACATAAGATTTAGTTAATATCAACAAATAAATAAAATGGATGTATTATATATGCATATCACATACTCTTAGTTTCTCTGTAAGATCTCTTCTTGCATACACCGTGAGGTACTCGCAAACGTAGTATCCACACAGATTGTTGCCTTGTGGCTGCCTTAGAATCCACTGTAAGATATGAAATGATTACTATCGTCATCATACACGTATGTTAAAGCATGATAAGGTAACAGATTATGAGAGCTAGTAGAACTTACATTTTGCAAACGAGGACCCTGTAGTGCCACTTGCAGTTCCGGACGGTGTTTCGGGACGAACCAAGCCCAAACCCTGCTCAATATTTGGATCATTAGTTAATTAACTCTTGCAGTATAGTAAAAGAGTAGGAATCCATATTTAAAGATCAAAGTTACCCCATGATAATGTCTATCATATCTTGGTAATCTCCCATTGGTTTTCTCAATGAGTCAAAGATTACCAATTAACTTCTTCTCATACCGAAGACTATGAGTATCCAATGAAAACTACATTTGTTTATAGAGTCAACATATATATCTTTATGCTGAATTGAGTAATAAGTAAGACAAATTGTGGAAACGATAACAACACTAACCCAAAGTTGTAGGGGAAGAGTATATATTGTCTGGTCTTTTGGTTGACCAAGAACCTCCGAAGATTCCTCTGCGTTTGAGGTATCCATTGTTCGCGTGGAGTGTTTGGATCCTAGAATATGATTGATGGATCAATCAAACAAATTTCCATGTCTCCCTTACGTTTGAGCATTAACATCAAGAATCTGCATATATATGTTTGAGGATAGTTAGTTACTATACATATACATATGTGCTATAGTCAGATTACTAAAAGAAATGATAATCACTTACATACAGTAGCAGCTCATCATAGATTTGTCTAGAGCGTCCATAGGCATAGTTGGTGGAGCTCACTATACAGAACAAATATAAGGTCATCGCCCCGGAAGTAATGTTCTTGTCTAATTCTGACGCAGATGCAGTCGTCATCTGGGCTTTTGGTACATGCCTCCATGTACCATGAGTTTAACTTGCGCATTTGCGTACCAAGATCCCTGAGGGCCGATGGATTGTACAGACTTCTACCACGTACATAACTTCTCTTAAACTCATCGACTAAAGTGGCATTTGCGAATAGTGCATTTCCGTAAAATTCAGTCGCGGTTAGTCCAGTTGTTTTCAAGAACTCTTCCAATCCATCATAATTGTCCCATGGAACATTGTCTTCTAGCACGCTCATGTTTTAACCATATTCATTCCCAACAACTAACGAGGGTATTGATTGCTTTGATTGTTCCCCGAGCTGTGGGACACCCTTCCCTGCTCTTTTCTTCTCGATAATTGCCTTTTCAAGAGTGCGGTCATAGTCCGATATTGGAGATTTCTTCTGAGCATCACGTAGCTTTCTCTTCTTTTCTTCCAACTTCTGCCTTAGAGCTAATTGATGTACATAGAACGGTTGTTTAGCTTCTTTCCTTGCTTTACGGTCGTCTACAATTTTTTTTGAAATGTGCGTCTATTGAGGCCTTTACTGAAGTGTCCATTTCTTCTTCAGTCTTCTCATATGAAAGTTTTGGAGGAATCCTAACTTTCCTTGTAGCATGCCTCTTTGGTTTTGGTTGGGCGGTCAACACCTTTGCTTTTGTGGCGGTCCACTTCTTTGGCGATGGGGCGGCGGTAGACCGTCCTGGAGGCGATGGGGCCGGTTTCGGCGTTGGAGACCATCGTGGAGGCGATGGGGCCGGTTTTGGCGTTGGAGACCATTGTGGAGATGGAGACCGCCTTGGAGGTTATGGGGAAGAAGCCGTGTCGTGCATTTCACCATCATCATCCCTCTAAACACTATGACCAGCAGGTGATGAGGTCCTATAGTGAAAACAACGAGTGTGAATAAAGTATCGCTATTTAAGCCAGTACAAAAGAGATAGGTATGATTCACTTTCATTCGCACCTAGGATGAGGAGGAGGAAGCGGCGACGGTACAATAGGAGGTGATGCCCCAGGAATAATGATATAGCGCTTGCGCCAACAAATAAATGTCTTCTTCGCTTGTCCTAAAGTCGTCTCCCCATCACCTCCTTCAATGTCAAGCTTAACATCGCGATGAACTTTTTCAACTCTATCCACCGAGACACGAGCATATCCAGCTGGTATTTTTGACCCATGGCATATTGGTATCTTCGTAGGGTCGATAGGAGATACAATACCGGTAGCCACCATGATTGTGGTAGCCCCCTCTAGAATGTGCAGCTCACATGGTGTATTCGGTTCTGTGATGTCATCCACGGGGAAGCGTAGCTTTGCGTCATCACCAGGTTGAGGCACTTCCGTGGAAGCACAACTGCTTTTCAACAGAGCTGATGGGCTCATGTTGACTTGTGGTACTGATGCAATACTTTGCATTTGGTTGATTGCTCACTCCACTTGCCTTTTGATTTCCTCGCTCATTCTCGCTTCAAGATTCTGTTCTCGCTCTTTTGCTTGAATAGCTGTTTCGCGTGCTTCACTAAGCATTTGCGACATGCTAAGTTTCATAGCTTCCTCCTCTTTCTTCTCTCTCTGGCGGCTTCTATATGTATCTTTGTCTTGAGGGAAGGCATGCTTCCACGGCACCGCGCCATAACCTCTCGTTCGCCCACCATGTTCCGCAGTCCCCAGGGCATATGTCAACGCATCCCTATCTCTATCTGGTGACCATACTCCTTTTTCCCTCATAGATTGAGCATAAACTAGTTTCCTTGCTACTTCTGTGAGTCCTTCGGTATACGTTATTCTCCCGGTCTGAGGGTCAAGGCCTCCCCCATGACCAAAAAACCACCACTTACCACGGTCACCCCAGTTACCTGATTCTAGTTGGAGTCCCCTAGCTTCAAGGTCCTCTTCTTCTTTTTCCCACTTAGGAATGGCAGTAAGGTAGCCACCTGATCCCAAGTGATGGTGGTATTGCTTTTCTCGGGCATTCTGTTGGTTCTGTATCACTCGTGCTGCGCCCTCTTCGGATGTCTTGTAAGCTACAAAGTCATCCCAAAACGGTCTCAACTTGACATAGGCCTTATTGCTGAAATCTGGAGTCAGGTTCTTCTTCATAAAACTAGTATGAAATTTCTTCTTCCAGGCCTGGAAATATGTTGCCATCTTCTTCATAGCACAGTCCCTAACTCTCCACTTCAAAGATTCATCTTCTGTATCGAGCGAGAAATGTTGAAGGACTTCTTGCCAAATTAGTTCCTTGTCACGATCAGAGACAAAACTAATTTCAGGATGTCCTGTCCTTTGCCGCCATTCATGAGCACTGATCGGAAGCCTATCCCTTACAAGGTAACCACAGTGCTTATAAAATCTATGTGCATTTTGTCCAAGTACTGCCCCTATTTCCTCATCGAATTCCGTCATAATGTACCGACCCTACAATGGCTTCTTCGGGCCTCGTACATTTTTACTCTTCCATGTAGTTGTCGTTGATGCAGACGGCTATGTATGTAGACACACAAAACTTAGTGTAATTATTTTGATTTTCATGTATACACAAGATATTGTAGACATATATATACCTCGGCAACATTGTCTTGCGCGATATTTTCTTGCTGAACATCTTGCGCAAAGTACTGACTTCCGTCATCTACTTGATTGGTGTCGTCGTCTACTTGATTAGTGTCATCTACTACTTGATCAGTGCCATCATTGATCATTGAAATCAAGAAAGCCTCCATGTCATTTGGGTCATCCATTTCTGTAACTATATATAGTAAAAGGGAGTTTAGGAACTTAGAGTTAGGCACACTTGGGGGTAGACACTTAGGATGTATATCTATAGGGCTTAGGGTAGACACTTAGAGTTGGGCACTAGGAGTGTGTGTATGTGCGTGTGTGTGAAGGGTTTAGGGTAGACACTAATTAGGGTGGTAGACACTTAGAGTTTGGCACTAGGGGTGTGTGTGTATGTGTGTGTGTGAAGGGTTTAGGGTAGACACTTAGGGTTAGGCACTACAGGTGTGTGTGTGTATGTGTGTGTGTGTGTGAAGGGTTTAGGGTAGACACTTAGTGTGTGTTTGTGTAATAAAAGGGTTTAGGGTATAGGGTATTTAGTGTGTGTAAGTTTCTACACTTTCTTAGAGTAACCAAAGGGTAGACACTTAGTGTAGGCACTAGGGGTACACACTTAGGGTTTAGGGTTTAGGGTACGTAGAAACTTAAAGTTAGGCACACATTAGGGGTAGACACATAGGATAAAAGGGTAGACGTCACTTAGGGTTTACACTTAGTGTGTGTGTGTAATAAAAGGGTTTAGGGTTTAGGGTAGACACTTAGTGTGTGTGTGTGTAATAAAAGGGTAGACAATAATGGAAGGTCAATATTTCTCTAACAAATCCATCTATCAAATCAGCACTTAGAGTTATTTTACATGTGTTTATACATTTGACTACATGTTTACTAGCAATAATGGAAGGTCAATATTTGTCTACCAAATCCATCTATCAAATCATATATATACATGTTTTCTAGAAATAATGGAAGGTCAATATTTCTCTAACAAATCCATCTATCAAATAATATATATATATATATATATGTTTTCTAGAAATAATGGAAGGTCAATATTTGTCTAACAAATCCATATCTAACAATTCACCTTTTTTCTCTTCTTCTCTTCTTCTTTTTCTTCCTTCTTCTTCTCCTCGATCACGTACCTCTCCGCCTAGAAAAACATGTATAAAATGTTATTGTGCATGAAAACAAGGAACTAATAACATATGTATAGTTATCAATTTTCTTTTTTTCCTAACAAATGCATTTAGAAATTTCCTTTTTCTTTTTCCTTTTCATTTGAGAAATTCATTAATAAACTAGAAAATCATTTAACCTTTTTTCCTCTCTTCTCCTTTTCTTTCCTTTTCTTCCTTTCTTCCTTTTTCTTCTTTCTTTTCTCTTCAAATGGCAGCCGGCGGCGGGCTCGGGCGCGGCGGCGGACGTAAAGGGCACACGGGCGAGACGGAGGCGGGCCGATGGCAAACTCGATCGGCGGGTGGCGTGCGCGATTGACGGAGGCAGCCGGCGGCATCGAGGGGTGCGGGGCCGGTGTAGGGCCGGTGCGGAGGCCGGTGCGGAGGCAGATCGAGGAGGTGGGCCAACGGCGAACTCGGCGGGCGGTGCGCGCAGTTGACGAAGGCGGCCGGCGGCGGTGCGAGCCGAGGCGGCGGCGAGGAGTGCGGGGCCGGAGGCGGATCGAGGTGGCGTCCGGCGGCGATGGTGGTGAAGAGCTAGTTTGGCGGCGGCGATGAGTTTGATCGACGTCTCGGGCGCAGAGGTTGAAGGAACACAGTGCTATGAGGGAGGAAGAGGGGTCCGAGGCTTATATAGGAAGCCCCCTTTAGCCCCGGTTGGTAGTACCAATCGCGGCTAAAGGCCCTTTTAGGCGCCAAACGAAATTTCAGTGAGCTTCTTTGGGATGTTTTAGTATTTCATATAGTTTAATATATGTATAAATTGCTCTAGCTCTTGTTAATTTCATAATAAATTAAATACATGGCACAATTTTTTAAAAAAATAACCATTGCATTTCCTTTTGATTTATTATACACTATAAAAATGTATAACAACAAATCTTTTACCTTTTTCATAATATCAAATATAAATGTAACTAACCATTATAATTTAGTTCATGCAAAAGTATATTGTTCAATTAAAAAAAATAAAATGCTTGGTTACCAACAAGAAATTAGTTTATGCATTATTTTAACGTTAAACTATTTGTGTTTCACCCTTCATTGTCCAATTATGCGACAAATAAGTGTACCCTTAAATAGAAAATTGTTAATGAGACACTAAATGACCCTATATGAATACAAAGGTTTTATAACTCATCAAGATCATTCATTTTAGAACTAAACTTTTTCACTGACAAATGTAGATCTTCATTAGTCACTAAATGACTACAAAATGACCAATACACATGTCACTTGATCGACATGACTGCTAAGCTAGCTACATCAAGCGGGCACAGTAGTGATCTTCTTCTTAACATATGTCCCTTGGTCATGATCATGCTGTAACCATGGAGTGTCCTCGGCATTTAGAAGGATGCTTGGGTCTTTGGTCACACTGAATGGCGCAATTCGGTCATCCCTTTCGAAAAGTTCTGACATGTCTGAGTTGTTCTCAATTCCCAAAATGTTTCTTTTCCCTGAAAGAACTATGTTACGCTCGGGCTCATTCATGCTTGATTTGTCATCGTTTTTTCCTTTCTTTGGTTTTGTAGACATGTATTTTACATAGAACACCTGATTCACATCAGCAGCCAGGACGAATGGTTCGTCTTTGTACCCAATAGTGTTGGGGTCCACAGTTGTCATCCCATAATCCTTGTCAATTGTTACCCCGGCTCCGTTCATCTTCACCCATTGGCACTTAAACAAAGGGACTTTAAAATTAGGTGCATAGTATAGTTCCCAAATCTCAACTATGCGGCCATAATATGATTGCCTTTTTCCATTTGGGTCAATGGCATCTATGCGGACACCACTGTTCTAGTTGGTGCTCCTTTTATCTTGGTCTATCGTATAAAATGTATTTCCATTTATCTTGTAGGCTTTGTACGTGAGGATGTACGTGCCATGATGGTTGTCTAGCCAACAAATACAATTGGTCGTCAATACTATCATCACCATTAAATTTTTTTCGCAACCAATCGCCGAAAGTTTTCATGTGTTCACACATAATCTAAGCTTCAAACATCCCTGAAAACTGGGATCGTAGGAACTTCTTGTGTACCTCGACATACGGCTCCACCACGGAGGAGTTTTGAAGAACTGTGTAGTGTGCTTTATTGAAATAATCATCCCCCGTACCGATATGTGTTTTCTTCCATAGTGTTCCTTTCCCACTAAGTCTCCCCTCGTGTCTTGATTCAGGAACACCAATCGGGTCAAGGTCAGGAATATAGTCAACATAGAACTCAATGACCTCCTCTGTCCCGTAGCCCTTGGCAATGCTTCCTTCTAGGCGAGCACGTTGGTGAACATATTTTTTCAGGACTCCCATGAACCTTTCAAAGGGGAACACAGGACCGAGAATACTAATCTCCTTGACCAGGTGAACTAGGAGGTGTTCCATGATATTAAAGAAGGATGGAGGGAAAACCAACTCAAAGCTAACAAGGCACTGAACCACATCATTCTGTAGAGCAGCTAGTTCCATTGGATCGATTACCTTCTGAGAAATTGCATTAAGAAATGCACATAGCTTCGTAGAGGCTAGATGTAAATGTGGAGGTAGAATTCCTCTTAACACAACCGTAAGCAATTGCGCCATAAGCATGTGGCAGTCATGAGACTTTTAGTTTAGGAATTTCTTCTCTGACACATTTATTATATTCTTTATATTGGAGGAAAATCCAGATGGGGCCTTGATGCTGCTTAGACATTGAAACATGCTTTCCTTCTCTTCTTTGCTAAGAGTGTAGCTAGCAGGCTTTAAATAATGGCGTCCATCTTCTGTCTTCTCTGGATGTAGGTTGTCTCGTTCTTTCATGTCTTCCAAGTCCTGTCGTGCTTCAAGTGTATCTTTGGCTTTTCCATACACACCCATGAATCCTAGCAGGTTCACACAAAGATTCTTTGTCAAGTGCATCACGTCAATCGCGTGGCGGACCTCTAGGACATGCCAATAGGGTAGCTCCCAAAATATGGACTTCTTCTTCCACATGGGTGCGCGTCCATCAGCATCTTTTGGAACTAGTACGGCCCCTTCTCCCTTTCCAAAGACTACTTGCACAGTGTTGACCATATCAAGTACCTCCTCTCCAGTTTGGTTGTGAGGCTTAGTTCGTTTCACTTCTTCTTTACAATGCTTGCCATTCTTTCTGGCTTGGTGATTCTTAGGAAGAAAACGACGATGGCCAAGGTACACGACTGTTGACACAAAAAGCATCGAATCTGCGAATACCTCGGGCTTATACCCGAATTCGATATCCAAGGTGTGCCAGTCGATTTGACTAGTTAATCGACAAGGACGATAACTAGAACAATGATGAACAAGACGACGGCGATGCGCCCGGACGTCAAGGCTCAGATTGCTCAAAACACGGAACTCTCAAGGTTGACGGAGATCGTGTAGATGCAGCCCGTCGAGAGTTCATAAGAACTCGTGGATAAACTAGAACTATGTATACCCTTGGATACCCACTAGAGTATACTACAGCATGATATTCATCGGTCGGTAAACCGATGTTTCATTCTGAGTGTTCTCCGGGTAATGGTGTTGCTGCGCTCCCGCTACTTGATGTCCAGGTTGCACCACCTGTTGTTGAATCGGACTGGTCCATCCAGGATTATAAGTCATTGGCATGTGATTTGCCGATTATTGATAGTTATTCGACGCCTGTTGCTCCTGCACCTTGGAGTAATCAACAAATTGACCTCCTTGGTGTACTGATATCCCAGCCTGAGGATTTGCCATCATCATGTGATGGTTCACAACCGCCATGTCTTGTTGCATCGGCAATGGTTTGCCCATAAGGCACTTTGGGTATCACCATCTGAAGACTTCCTAGCGGTAGCTGCAGATCTGGAGAAGATGTAGCATAATGTACTATTGGGCTCATCGGCTGTGCCGATATTGCTGATTCCATAGGGACCTTCCCCGTTGCATTATTACTTTGGATCAACTTAGCATTAGCAGATGAATCTGGGGGCATACCGTATCCCCACCAGTTGGCTGGAGTTGGTTGACTCTGTACTATATGTCCTGACATTGCCGACGCCACCGGATCGGTATTCAATCGAACGATGCTTGCAAGGCTCAATCTTGGTGGTGTAACTTCATCGGTGGATGGATTCATAGCTTGGAGATATATCACTAGAACCGCCGATGAAGTTGTAGCAGATGCCGGTCTAGGTTGATGATACGCTAGACCAACATACATGGGTGCCTATCCTTCCTTGAAAGATTGCATAACCACATTGTACACAGTATTGGACAACACATTGGAATGGCTAATCAATGTCTGATTTAACGCAGAATTAACCATATCTTGTAATTTACCAGGATTGGCGTCGAAAGTGACCTGCCGCGGCAACGACGGATCTTGCTTATGGACAGCATCGCCGCTCCTATTTAGGCTGAAGGATTTCAAATATAGCTGCTTGTACTCCTCCATAGCCTGCTCCATAGCTTGCTTCTGATCATCTTTTAGATCTTCTTCGGAGACTTCGATGATGTTCCTCGGATTGACATCAGTAGAATTGCCCATGATCGCGATTAGAAGATGTATCTATGGTCCCACCGGGTGTGCCAAAAGAGGTGTTGACACAAAAAGCGTCGGATCTGCGAACACCTCGGGTTTATACCCGAATTCGATATCCAAGGTGTGTCAGTCGATTTGACCAATTAATCGACAAGGACGATAACTAGAACAACGATGAACGAGACGACGGCGATCCGCCCGGACGTCAAGGCTCAGATTGCTCAAAACGCGGAACTCGCGAGGTTGACGGAGATCGTGTAGATGCAGCCCGTCGAGACTTCGTAAGAACTCGTGGATAAACTAGAACTAATGCGATAAAAGTAGATTTGCTGGAAAAGTAGACGAAAATAATAGATGTATTTGATTGATTGTATATATTTTTCTACACCACCCCTAGTTACATATTTATACTCCAGCAAAAGGAGTTGTAGACAAACATGACTCATGCCTAAACAAAACTCCTATCTTTAAGGAAATAAACGACTCATGCAAGAATCAGACTCCAATTATAATAACAATACTATAATAAAACTACTAGTTTCATTATCTATCTTCCCTTCGATGAAATTCTCCATCGGCAGATTTCTTTAATCCGCAACCTTCTCCTATTGCTATCGGCAGCTTTCTGCTGACATCGGCTACATCATCCCGCATCCATTGGCAAAATTTCCGATCGGTAATGTCCTCCTGTTTCCATCGGCAGTACCTTTCCATCGGCAAATATCCTTCCTTCTATCTTCGACATTTCTTCAATCTCCTGCTTTTATAGGCAATCTGATTAGCAATATTCTGATGCCGATAACAAAAAGCAATTATCCCTTTACCAATCAGTGTATCCGATTGACACATACAAAAAATGGTGTCAACACATGCCCCCAATTTCGGAGTATGAAATATGTCATGCGCCGGAATTTCCTCTACTATAATCTTTCCCTCCAAAATGCTCATGCCATTATTTCGATTACCGCGCGCCCTCATTGTAAATTACCAACAACTCCCGCAACTTTAGCGCCAACAGTTGTAATTCCTTGATCACCGCGCAAATTCATCGCGATATCCTTCCATATTCCTGCTCGGTCAAAAAGGAAAACTCGAAAATGCCCTTTAACCTAGGCCTATAAAGACCATTGTCCGCCTTCCTTTCCACCCTGAGTTCATACTTTCATCTCTCAATCCACCAGTTTTTCTGAGTCCTAGCATCATCCCACCAGCGGTTTCTTCTTCTATCAGAGGGCGCGCCTCTTGAAAGAGCTCTTCGGTGATCCGGTCTCGATGGCAATCAAATTCAATGTTCCTGCGGTAATTTCTTCTTTCCTTGCTCTAGATGCTGTAGTTTTATCTTTCTGCACCATTTTACAATCCCTTTTCTCCTTCTTTCTTTACTTCCTGAATCTAGGAAATATGTAACAGAATAGTGATCCCCGCTGATCAAGCACACCTTTGTTGTTTGGGTCCAATGGGGAATACCGATCCAACCAACCTCATCAACGGGGAAACCAACTGTATCCCTTTTAGATCCGAACACTTCGATCTAGGGTTATGGACAGATACCTTCCGCTCCTGGCCAAAACCTACCAAAGGGTGGAAGAACTGGTACCTCAGGATGGCTAGGTCACAACAACTCTATTGGTCAGAATGCAACATAGATCAATGCATCAGATTTTTTATTGCCGATATGGCCAAGAATGAAAATATGATGATTGCTGCTTCTTATTTCTGGTCCAATACAATGAACGCATTTATATTCTGACATGGACCAGCCACCCCCACACTTGCCATTGTACACATGCTTACCAGCCTCGACGTCTCCTCTACCGATCCTGCCACCCTTTTCTGTAGGAAGTCCGAACGTCGGGTAAACACACGTAATATCGGTGGTTGGACTGGATACATCCAAGAGTATTAGAAGACCGGATCGGTAGGCCAAAGGGAGCATGTCATATTCCTAAACATGTGGTTGGAGAAGTTGAAGGACCGAGAACGACGACCAGAGGGGGGGGGCTAAATGGGAGCCTCAAATTTCTCTCGAAATATTCAGGCCACTCTTCCCAAAAACCAAACCCAGTTGTTGGTTGCTCGGGGGATTCAGACAAAAACGAGCAAATGAAAGCTCACCGGCAGTGGAGAAAAACTCACCGGAAACCCCCAAGAAGAGTTCTCAACCCCTATGAGAACCACGTAGTTCTCATTCTCACAAATCTCCCAAAACTTTGTGTCAAGCCCTTGGAGGTAAGCCGACATGCGCACCTTCCAATAGGCAAAGTTGGTTCCATCGATGTAGGGAGGTTTACCAGCACCTCGCTCCATGTCGCCTTCGCGGATCAAGAACCGTGTAAGGTGGATTGATCCTTAATCGGCTCTGATACCAATTGAAGGACCGAGAACGGCGACCAGAGGGGGGGTGAATGGGAGCCTCAAATTTCTCTCGAAATATTCGGGCCACTCTTCCCAAAAACCAAACCTAGTTGCTGGTTGCTCGGTGGATTCAGACGAAAACGGAGCAAATGAAAGCTCACCGGCAGTGGAGAAAAACACACCGGAAACCCCCAAGAAGAGTTCTCAACCCCTATGAGAACCACGTAGTTCTCATTCTCACAAATCTCCCAAAACATTGTGTCAAGCCCTTGGAGGTAAGCCGACATGCGCACCTTCCTATAGGCAAAGTTGGTTCCATCGAAGTAGGGAGGTTTACCAGCACCCCGCTCCATGTCACCTTCGTGGATCAAGAACCGTGTAAAGTGGATTGATCCTTAATCGGCTCTGATACCAATTGAAGGACCGAGAACGGCGACTAGAGGGGGGTGAATGGGAGCCTCAAATTTCTCTTGAAATATTCGGGCAACTCTTCCCAAAAACCAAACCCAGTTGCTGGTTGCTCGGGGGATTCAGACGAAAACAGAGCAAATTAAAGCTCACCGGCAGTGGAGGAAAACTCACCAGAAACCCTCAAGAAGAGTTCTCAACCCCTATGAGAAAGAGGCAAGAATTCCAAGCAAATCAGCCAGAAAAGCAGGCGACGGACGCTGGAAGACAGTGCGACGGACGCTCCAGGGTAGGGCGACGGACGCTGGTGACGGGCGCTTAGGCGAGCGTCCGTTGGCCTTCCAGAGAGCCTGACAGAAGCTGAAAAACTACCGAGGCGACGGACGGTCGGCGACGGACGTTGTGAAGATCGTCCGTCGGCCTACCCGAGAGCAAAACAGAACTGCACAACGCACAAGACGCGACGGACGCGGGGCGACGGACTCTGAAGAGCGTCCGACGCCAAAACTGAAGGACACAGGCAAGCCGAGCGACAGACGCTGACGTCAGCTCGTACCAGCGTCCGACGCAAACCGTCGGAGCGTCCGACGCCCCCGACAGAAGCGCAGAAAACGCGAAACTCGATTTTCTCTTCACCAAACCTTTCCAAATCCGCACCAAATGATCACTAACTGCTACCAAACTTTGTAGGCATGATCCTTGAGCAGTTGGGAAGCTATCCCGAAGAAATCATCGCTCAATTTGGGTCGGTTAAACGGGCAGAAAAGGATTTCGATAGAAAACCCCAAAGCAAAGAACACCGCAAAGAAAAGGCCCGATCTGAGTGCTCATGAGGTTTTAGGAAAATTCCTTTAGTGCAAAGTTGCTCCTCACAAGTACCAAGAATTTGGTTCAAACAGAATTTGTAAATCTTCTCTCAAACAAGAATTCTCATCTCGGGAAGAAGAGAGAGCAAAAGCAAAAACGAAGAACACAGACACAAACGCGGGACACGATCAAGTAATCAACACTGCCATGACTAATGGAGGTTACGGCCTCCGATTCCTCGCAGTAAACTCAAGTTCTTACAGAGGTTGGTGAAATCAACCTAGGAATCTCATGAACTAGAGAGAGGGGAGAGAGAGAGAGAGAGTTGGGGCAAAATGATTAGGGTTCAAGAGATAGGGTGAGGGATACCCCTTCACCCCCTACTTATTGGGCTTTGGCTATTTCCCAAAGACCCCCTATATACATTGAGTGAACTACCTAGCTTAAGCATTACACTCCAAGCTACGGAAAATATCTCCCGCATTTTGAATGGACGGCCCCGCTTCCTGCCGGGAGTTGCCGTCACCTCGACGCAACCTCCAGGATTCCGCCACGTGCCATCCCACTTCCTTGGAAGCTCCGCCTAGGTTTTGAGGCCCAAACCAAGGAAACCCGCCACCGGTAGCTTTGGGCTCAACTACCGAACCCCGAGTTTTGCGGCCCAAACTCGGAAACCGAAGCGGATGGTTTTGAGGCCCAAACCACCAAACCACTCGACGCGAGCCACCTTGTCTTCGCCCGGTCGGACTCCGAGTCCCCTGAGCCTCCGCTCGACTCGCGTGTCCACTGTCTTGACTTGGTCAACTCGTTCTACCTCCATGTCATTTTGCACTCACTGGTGCCAAGTACTAGCCACCACAGCTAGTCCGCCGGCGCCCATGGTCCCTCAGTCCGAGCCCCGCTTCCACCCTTCACCGCTCTCAGTCCATCGGCACGACAAGCCTCTACTCGACCTTCTCCACGCCATTGACCACTGTCACCAGGCATAGCACCTGCACACCACAAGCCGATTGACAAGCACACATTTCTGCTTTTGCAGAGGTTAGGGTAAGCCACTCAAACTGAAACACTCACGTGTTGGACGATCACTCATCATCAAAGCTGAACATACATGGATACTTATCCACCATGTATTCACAGAAGTTTATTTTCTATGGCAGAACAATTGGACCCACCAACATGTATCTTCCTGCAGTAGAACTTTTGGCCGATGGAGGATTTTCTCTTGGCCGATACCTCCTCAGTTCAGTTTATCACATCCTACACCAGGTATCGGGGAAATTATTAATAGGCGAGCCCATCGGCAACCTTGGAGGCCCTTGGTGGTTCATCAACTTATGGCTAAGCACCCACATGCATAAATGTCTTCAATTTCATCTGTTTATCCAACAGTTCCCAAGAGATATATCTGAAGACTATGTATTTGTTGAGGATGAATCGGCAACCCGTTCCCCACTCAATTTTGGGGAAGCCATAATAGTGCTACCAGGAACTGATGCCAACGAAGATCAATTCGGCATGTTCTTTCAGAGACTCTACTACGGAATTCCTACTACAGAACGAGTTTGGTGGCCTTATATTGACGAAGATAACCGATTTCCACTCTCCTTCTACCTTACCGATGGGAATATACCACAAAATGAAGGAATCATGAAGGCTACCCTCATTCCCCGGGCTATTCCAGTCAACATCTTTGGGACCGGGAAGAACACTCATCCATCTTATGAATTCTATTACCCATCGGCAGCAGCAAGACAGTCAGCGTTTGGTCAATTGCCGATCAAACTCAGCTACATCAACGTGATAAAACCAAGAGAGGTCATCTCCAGTGCTATGGATTGGAATAAAATTATCACTTTCTCCCCTCATGCCGATGTAGCCAACATCGACTTATCCTCTTGGGCGCCGACATCCTTCATCATTGAGTCATATAAATCCCGGTGGCAAGAGTGGAAGGATCAACTATTTGTTGCATCATCACACTACTATTGACACATGATTGACGCTCATCATATTATACCTGATGATGCGGTAAGTTTATTTCTGATACTATTTTTTCGTTAACTTTTCAAATGCATCAGTAACTAACCCTCTGTCAACAGGTCAATGATTTGATCCCCAAAAAGAGCAAGAGCGGCAAACATTTTAACCTATGACCGATGAACCCTATATCGATAATCGGTAGCAAGGCCCCTTCATTGGCTGCCCTCATGCATCACAAAGAAGTTCCTAAGGTTACCATCAGGTCCAAACCATTGCCAAACGATGATGCTGCCAATGTTGCCGCTGTCTTGGCGCAAGCTTTCACGGTAACAAGTCTTCACTTATCTATGCCGATCACAACAACATTTTAATCGACAATTTTTATTCAATCTGCACCAAATTCTCCTCTGCAGCAGACAAGTTCATCGGTAGCCATTCCAAACGTGCAAACTTCTTCGGCTCAGCCTGCCGATGCCCCCCAAGTGCATTAGTCAAAACGCCGAGGCTCATCAAGTACTGCTCCCAGACCGAAACGCCCAAAGCCATCAGTTCCATTCACATCACCAGTTGCATCTCCTCAAGCTCCTAGCGATACAGCAACACCAGAGTCAGCATCGGCATCCATTCCTGATCAATCACCGGTTGAAATTCCCAACCAAGAGACAGTACTGCCCCAGCAAGGCTCAGCCGCAACAGCAGGAACCACACCAGCATCAACATCGGTACCAACATCAACTATTCCTCCCACAGAAGCAAGTTCATTGGCAACTATTGTCGATCTTCAAGACATAGCTATGCGAGCTACCCTGTCAAGCCTGAGGCGAGAAACTGCTCTAAAGCAGGTAATCCAATTTTCTATCACAAACTCGTAAAACGTGAGCTTTCAACTGACAGACTTTTAATTCTTTTCCTTTCAGGCCCAAGACTCTCCCAACAGCTTATTCTCCTTCGATATTAACATTCCAGATGATGATGAAGAAGAAGAAAGTTCTGCCCAAGCTTCAACTGTTATATTGGCAGAAGTAAAATCCAATCTTGAAGCACTGCTACTTCTACTGCAGCAAAATACATCTCAACTAGTCCAAGACTCTAGTGCAGTAAGAGTAGCCTTCAGGGAAATTCAAAACCAGCTGCCTGCCGACATTGAAGAGCTCCTCTTCCAAGCGGCCTTCCTCGAGAGTCAGCAGCTACAATACCAAAAGGCTTCACGCCGCATCACCGATAGAGCTTCTCAAGCCAAACTTGAAGAAGAAATACTCAAGTTCAAGCAAACCGCGGACGAAAAGCATAAGGACATCGGTCGTCTGGAAGCTTCTAGCACCGAGCTTGAACAAGAGATTGCTCGTCTATCGGCACAAAAAAAAGAGCTGTTAGCCGAGTTGAAGAAAGTAGATGAAGCTCTAAACTCAGCCAACCAGAAGAAGATTCAACTCTCGGCCATCACTAAAACTCTGCAAAAGCTCTTCTGCTGAGGAGAAAAATCAAACCAATTGAGGGTACTGCCGATGATGACGCTAGGGAGATAGAGGAAGCGGATCAAGTTCACCTTCGTGCGATTTCATCTATTCAATCTCTGTTGTAATCCATTACATGTGAACTTGATGACTGATCTCCTTTAATACTAACTCCTTCCTACCGATGTTTTGTACAATAACTTTGTCATCGGTATTTATATTTGTATCGCTCTATGCATATACCCAGATACTAGGATAATACTTCATCAAATATTTACCATTAATTGCTCTGGAAAATGCAACTCCTTCGAGAGTTTCCAAAATATAAGCGTTGCCAGGAACAGATTGATTTATCTGAGAAGGACCTTCCCAATTGGGAGTCCATTTTCCAAACTTCGAACCCTTAGTTCCAATCGGTAAAATTAATTTCCATACTAGATCACCATCGGCAAACTCCTAGCAACTCATTTGAATGGACGGCCCCGCTTCCTGCCAGGAGTCACCGTCGCCTCGACGCAACCTCCAGAATTCCGCCACGTGCCATCCCCGCTTCCTTGGAAGCTCCGCCTAGGTTTTGAGGCCCAAACCAAGGAAACCCGCCACCGGTAGCTTTGGGCTCAACTACCGAACCCCGAGTTTTGCGGCCCAAACTCGGAAACCGACGCGGATGGTTTTGAGGCCCAAACCACCAAACCACTCGACGCGTGCCACCTTGTCTTCGCCCGGTCAGACTCCGAGTCCCCTGAGTCTCCGCTCGACTCGCACGTCCACCATCTTGACTTGGTCAACTCGGTCTACCTCCATGTCTTCACGCACTCGCCGGTGCCAAGTACTAGCCACCACAGCTAGTCTGCCGACGCCGATGGTCCCTCAGTCCGAGCCCCGCATCCGCCCTTCACCGCTTTCAGTCCATCGGCACGGCAAGCCTCTACTCGACCTTCTTCACGCCATTGACCACTGTCACTAGGCATAGCACCTGCACACATTTTTTGCTTTCATAGAGGTTAGGGTAAGCTACTGAAACTGAAACACTCACGTGTTGGATGATCACTGATCCTCAAAGCTGAACATAAATGGGTACTTATCCACCATGTGTTTGCAATAACAACTCTTGGGATGCATATTTATCTTTGATATGCGGCAGTAATCCCTGAAAAGCCAAATCCGCCAATTGTCGATCATCGAGCACCAAACTGTAGCACTTGTTCTTCACGTCTCGCAATGTTTGCACGAAGCTTTCCACCGATTCGTCATTGCGCTGTTTTAGCTTGACCAAATCGGTAATCCTCTTCTCATGTACGCCAGAGAAGAAGTATTTGTGAAACTGCTTCTCTAGATCGGCCCAGGTAATCACAGAATTTGGAGGAAGTGAGATGAACCATGTAAACGCCGATCCAGATAAAGATGATGAGAATAATCTTACCCTGAGCTAATCTCGGTTAGCCGCCTCTCCGCATTGAATGATGAAGCAGTTGATATGCTCCATCGTCGATGTGTCATCTTGGCCAGAAAACTTTGTGAAATCCGGCACCTTATACCGATTTGGGACAGGAATCAAATCATATGTCTGAGGGTATGGCATCTGATAAGAGTATGTATTAACCTTAGGCTTGATGCCGAATTGATCTCTCATCACTTCGGCAATTTTATCAGCCCAGTATGCATCCTGATCCTGCCGATGGATTGGCTGGACATTAACTGGCTGGACTGGTTGATACGCCCCTTCTTGCCTTTGTGGAAAATAAGCTGATCCGATAGGCGCAGCACCACCTTGCTGAATATTATGCATCGGTTGATTTACCGATGTATACCCTTGGACACCCACTGGAGTATACTACGGCATGATATTCATCAGTCGGTAAACCGATGTTTCATTCTGAGTGTTCACTGGGTAATGGTGTTGCTGCGCTCCCGCTACTTGATGTCCATGTTGCACCACCTATTGTTCAATCGGACTAGTCCATCCAGGATTATAAGTCATCGGCATATGATTTGCCAATAATTGATAGTTACCCGGCGCCTGTTGCTCCTGCACCTTGGAGTAATCAACAAATTGACCTCCTTGGTGTACTGATATCCCAGCATGAGGATTTGCCATCATCATGTGATGGTTCGCAACCGCCATGTCTTTCTGCTGACGTCGGCTACATCATCCCGCATCCATCGGCAACATTTCCGATCGGTAATGTCCTCCTGTTTCCATCGGCAGTACCTTTCCATCGGCAAATATCCTGCTTTTATCGGCAATCTGATTAGCAATATTCTGATGCCGATAAGAAAAAGCAACTATCCCTTTACCGATCAGTGTATCCGATTGACACATACAAAAAACGGTGTCAACAACGACCTTTTGACATTTTTTAGAGATACACAGTCAAGGTCACCAAAACAGTGTGTGCATGCATTATATCCCTTGTTTGTCTGTCCTGAAAGATTACTTAGGGCAGGCCAATCATTGATTGTTACGTATAGCAATGCTCGCAGGTCGAAGTGTTCCTGTTTGTACTCATCCCACACATGTACACCTGGTTTGCTCCATTAAAGCAGGAGTTCCTCAACTAAGGGCCTCAGAAAGACATTGATGTCGTTGCCAGGTTGCTTCGGGCCTTTGATAACCATGAAGGAAGGTTGTAGATACATAGAGTAACAGACCAAGTGCTTTGACTACTGCTCTGCTCCCCAAAAGGATTCATACCATCCATGCTCAAACTGAACCTTAAGTTTCTTGCATCTTCTGCAAACTCCGGGAATTCCCTGACAATTGCTCTCCACTAGGACCCATCAGCAGGGTGTCTCAACATGTTGTCTTCCTTACGGTTGAGAGATATCTAATGTTTTGGATAATTGATGAAACCTAAGGTACTAACCTAGCTCTAATTGTTTGAGTAGGCTTAGTACATACATTGAAGATGATGACAAGTGGTGGAGCAACCAAAGGTGATGGAGACCTAGAGCTCACACTTGGAGAAGAAGGAAAATGGAAAGACCCTAAGCTAAACAAGGCAAAGGTATTTGCTAGGGCTTTTCTTTTGGTGATCAAGACACCAAGTGGGTGTGATCACATTTAGAATAGACAACCGTACTATTAAGAGGGGAGATTCAAAAGTTCTTGCGGTTTGTCAAGTGCCACTACGTGTTATCTATATTGCATGTGCATTTACGACCTAGTGACATACACCCTGCTTAAGTGACTAGTGAAACATGCAAAGACAAGCTCATCTAAGTGGATACTTAGTGCTTCGAAACTTAGAGCAGAGGTGGAAGAAGAAGAGACACACAGAGGGCGTCGGACGGTGAAGAAAAAGGTATCGGACGCTGGGACTGTGAACCACGTGTGTCTGTCGGCCACTCAGAAGCTCTAGAGGAATTCCAGAGCGCGACGGACAACGTCCGTCGGATCGGCTTGGAGCGTCCGTCGGGCTTCCAGAGAGCTCTGCAAGCGAGCAGTTTGAAGACAGGTGTCGGATGCTGGCACGGAGCATCCGTCGCCCGTGAAGCAGCCCAACGGCTAGTTCTGATAGAGTGTCGGACGCTAGCGATAGAGCGTCCGTCGCCCCCATGAAGAGCGTTCATCGCCAACTTAACAAGGCAACGGATAGTGGACTTTGAGGGGGTCTATAAATATGTGTTGGCTGGCTTAGGGATTTCTCTCTCGCACATTTGAACATCTTGAGACTCTTTTAAGCTGAGCAAACTCCCTCCCACTCATCTCCATGCTTGGTTAGTGAAAACCCAATAGAGATTGAGTGATACAAGTGCATTTCCCATATAGCTTGCATCTAGTGGCACTTGGGAGGCATTCTCGCTGCGGATTTCTTGTTACTCTTGGTGATTGCCATCACCTAGACGGTTTGGAGCAGTGGTGGTAGATCGAGAAGCTTGGTGATTGTGCTTCGTCGACTACAAGTTGATTGTGAGGGGTTCTTGTGCCTTCCCCATGGGAGATCGCAAAGGTAACTCTAGTGGATTGCTCGTGGAGGGTCAATAGCCTCATCTTGTGTTGGTTGTGCGGCACCCGGTGACAGGTTTGGCGTGTGAAGCCAATTAGCGCGTGAACCTCCAAGTGAGTCTCTTGCCACAACGGGGACTAGCTAGTTGGCAAACTAGTGAACCTCGGAAGAAAATCAAGTGTCAACCATTGTATCTTATGATTGATTGACTTCATTGGTATTCACTTCATTGGTTCATCCCCTACTACTCCTCGGCGGTATAAACTCCTTTCCCATCTTCACATTACCTTATTCATACTTATCCTAGTATATTAGGTTGTGCCTAGAGGGCTACTAGAATTGAGTAGGCATTGAGTGATCATAGAGCTATTTAGGATAGAAATTGTGGTTAGGTGGCTTTGCATCCCCTAGTAGGCTAGTGCAAGTCAAGCATCGCTTCATTGCTATCTAACTTGTTGTTGAGATTGTTTTTAGATTTCATTTTAGACTATTCACCCCCCCTCTATCCATCACTTAGGACCTTTCAAGTGGTATCGCAGCTAGTACACCGTTGATTTGAGGCTTAACAACCTACGGTGTGAAGATGGCTCATATCAAGTCAATTAGCCGGAAGGTTTGGCTTGTGGTGGACAAGAAGTTTGAGGTAGTGAGTGAGGCGGCTCCCACTCCTCAAGAGGAAGAAAAGTTGCAACACAATGATATTTCTCTAAGTGCTATTCATGAGGCACTTGATGAAAAAGTGTTTGAGCAAATCAAGAATCTTAAGAGTGCTCATGAGGCTTGGAAGAAGCTATAAGAATCATTTGAAGGCACTCAAGCCATCAAGAGTGCAAAGGCATACATCCTCAAAGAAAAGTTTGCAAGCTTCAAGATGGAGGATGATGAGAATGTGCCGGAGATGTTCCATAGGTTACAAGTGCTAGTCAATGATCTCATGGCTCTTGCTAAGAAGGTTGAGGACAAGGACTTCTCTCACAAGTTCTTGAGAAGTCTCCCATCTCGGTTTGAGACTCTTGTGACCTTGATTGTGAGAGGTGGATTGGATACCGTGACTCCTAACCAAGTTTTGGGAGATGTGATGACACAAGATGCCTACCGAGACAACAAAGAGAAAGATGTCAATAAGGAACAAAAGAAGGATGAGAAGAATAAGAGCATAGCTTTCAAAGCTACTTCATCTCACAAGAGCAAGGGCAAAGCCAAAAATGAAGAATCAAGTGAGGATGAAGACTCAAGTGCTAGTGAGGTTGATGAAGAAGAAATGGCTCTATTTGTGAGAAAATTTGGAAGATTCATGAAGAAGAAGGGCTATCATGCAAGAAGGAAGAGACCATCTTCCAAGAACTTTGGTGAGCCAAGGAAGTTCTTCAAGTGTGGAAGCTTTGATGATATCATTGCTCATTGTCCATACAATAGTGACAAGGATGATGATGATCACAAGAAGAGAGACAAGAAAGAGAAGAAGCCCACCTTTGACAAGAAGAAGAAGGGGTATTCTCACATAGTGACTTGGGATAGTGATTCTTCTTGTGGTGAAGATGAAGATAATGAAAAGAATACCACTACCAAGAAGAAGGCTTTTGCAAGCATTGCAATGAAGGACAAGATCTCTCTATTTGACACACCATCATCATGCTTCATGGCTAAGTCCACTAAGGTACTTTCTCATGATGAGAGTGAGAGTGAGAGCGATAGTGATAGTGAGGAGCCCTCAAGGGAGGAACTCATGGACATGCTTGAACAAGCTAAGGAATACATTGATAAGAAGAGGAAGGAATGCAAGGAATTGCACAGGACCAATGTGGTTCTTGAGCAAAACCTTGATGAGGCCGTAGCATCTCATGAGAGGCTAATGGAAGCCCATGAGAAGCTACTGAAGTCTCACACTAAGCTTGAAAGAGCTCATTCCTCTCTCTTAGATCAATGTAAGAAAGAGATTGTTCAAACATGTGACATGGGAGTTACTTGTGATATTCTTGATGAATCATTTTATGCTCCTATCACTGTTGCTCCCACTAACCCCTCTTGTAGCACTACCACTTCTACTTCATCTACTAGTGATGGTTTCACTTGTGATGCCTCACTAATGGTGGAAAATCAAAGCCTCAAGGAGGTTACAAAGGTCAATCACTCCTTAGCTAAGGCTTATGGAGGTGAGGACCGCTTGCTTATGTGCTTGGGTAGCCAAAGAGCATCTCTCTACAAAGAGGGATTGGGCTATACCCCCAAGAAAGGCAAGGTCGCCTTTGTTCCTCACAAAACTCGTTTTGTGAAGAACATCGATAGCTATTGCAAAAGTGGCAAGCAAGTTGGTCACAATGAGCAAGCATGCAAGAACAAGAAGGCCAAGCAAGACATATCCTCTATTAGAGTTGATTCATTATATGTTCTTTCCAAGGGTACTAATGGTGTTCATGCCAAGTTTGTTGGTGCACCATGGATGGCTTCCAAGAAGTCCATTTGGGTACCAAAATCCTTGGTAACTAACCTTGGAGGACCCAAGCAAGTTTGGGTACCTAAAAATAATTGATCTCTCTTGTAGGTCAATTACAAAGCCAGAGGGAGGCATTGGGTGCTTGATAGTGGGTGCACTCAACACATGACCGGAGATGGAAGGATGTTCAACTCAATGAACCAAGATAGTGATCATGGATTTGATAGTATAACTTTTGGTGATAATGGCAAAGGCAAGGTGAAATGGCTTGGAAAGATTGCTATCTCCAATGATCTAAGCATTAGCAATGTGCTTCTAGTTGAAAGGCTTGAGTTCAACTTGTTGTCAGTGGCACAATTGTGTGATCTCGGTTTCAAATGAATATTTGGAGTGGAAGATGTGGAAATCATTAGTGTGGATGGCTCTAATATGATCTTCAAGGGATTTCGGTATGAGAACCTATATCTTGTGGATTTCAATGCTAGTGAGACTCAACTCTCAACTTGTCTCATTACCAAATCAAGCATGGGTTGGCTATGGCATAGAAGGCTTGGACATGTTGGCATGAAGCAATTGAACAAGCTAGTCAAGCATGATCTTGTGAGAGGCTTGAAAGATGTCTCTTTTGAGAAGGACAAGCTATGTAGTGCATGCTAAGCCAGCAAGCAAGTTGGCAACACTCATCCAAAGAAGAGCATCATGAGTACAAGCAAAGCTTTTGAGTTATTGCACATGGATCTCTTTGGGCCGACTACATATGCAAGCATTGGTGGAAACAAGTATGGATTTGTGATAGATGATGACTTCACAAGATACACATGGGTATTCTTCTTGAGTGACAAGAGTGACACATTTGATATCTTCAAGTCACTTGTCAAGAGGTGCCAAAATGAGTTTGAAACAACTATCAAGAGAGTTAGAAGTGACAATGGGAGTGAGTTCAAGAACACAATAATTGATGAACTTTGTGATGACTTTGGAATCAACCATCAATTCTCTTCAAAGTACACTCGTCAATCCAATGGGATAGTTGAAAGAAAGAATAGAACCTTGATTGACATGGCAAGATCAATGTTGAGTGAATACAATGTTAGTCATTCCTTTTGGGCTGAAGCTATCAACACGGCTTGCTACTCTAGCAACCGTCTCTATTGTCATGGGATGCTTGAGAAGACTCCTTATGAGCTATTTAATGGAAGAAAGCCAAACATTGCTTACTTTCAGGTATTTGGGTGCAAGTGCTATATTTTGAAGAAAGGCACAAGGCTAAGCAAATTTGAGAAGAAATGTGATGAAGGTTTTCTACTTGGTTACTCTACATCTAGCAAGGCTTATAGATTATGGAACTTATCTAGTGGAATTCTTGAGGAAGTGCATGATGTGGAATTTGATGAAATTCAAGGCTCTCAAGATGAACAAGAAAACTTGGATGATGTGAGAGGTGACAAGTTGGTCAATGCAATGAAAGATATGGATATTGGTGACATTAGACCAAGACAAGTGCAAGATGAAGATGAAGATCAAGTGACCATTCCAAGTAATCAAGCTAATGGTTCTCCAACTCAAGATCAAGGAAATGCTAGTGAAGCTCAAGTTCAAGATCAACAAGAGGCTAGTCCATCACCATCTCAACCGAATGCTCAAGATTCCCACATGCAAGTGCTCCAACCTACCAATATTGCAAGAGACCATCCTCTAGATCAAGTTATTGGAGGCATTCAAAGTGGTGTCCAAACAAGATCAAGATTGGCTTCATTTTGTGAGCATTACCTTTTTGTCTCATCATTTGAGCCAACCAAGATTGATGAATCTTTGAAGGATGTGGATTGGATAAATGCTATGCATGAAGAGCTTAAAACTTCACAAGAAATCAAGTTTGGGAACTAGTGGATAGACCAAGAAATCACAGTGTCATTGGAACCAAATGGGTATTCAAGAACAAGCAAGATCAAGATGGAATAGTGGTGAGAAACAAAGCAAGACTAGTAGCACAAGGATACACTCAAGTAGAGGGTGTTGACTTTGGGGAAACATATGCTCCGGTTGCAAGATTGGTGGCAATAAGGATTATATTAGCCTATGCTTGTGCACATAACATCAAGTTGTACCAAATGGATGTCAAGAGTGCATTCTTGAATGGGTATATCAATGAGGAGGTATATGTTGAGCAACCACCCGGATTTGAAGATACAAAGATGCCCGACCATGTATTCAAGCTCAAGAAGGCTCTTTATGGATTGAAGCAAGCACCTAGAGCACGGTATGAGAGATTGAGAAGCTTTCTCCTCTCTAAGGGATTCAAGATTGGATTGGTTGACACCACCCTATTCACAAAGAAGATTGGAAGTGACTTGTTTGTCTTGCAAATCTATGTGGATGATATTATCTTTGGATCTACAAATCAAGAATTTTGTGAAGAGTTTGGTGAAATGATGGCAAATGAATTTGACATGTCCATGATTGGTGAACTTAGTTACTTCCTTGGACTTCAAATCAAGCAAATGAAGAATGGTACATTTGTAAATCAAGGGAAGTACATCAAGGACATGATGAAGAAGTTTGGATTAGAAGAGGCTAAAAGCATTAGTACTCCAATGAGGACTAATGGACACTTGGATAATGATACAAGTGGCATGATGGTGGATCAAACACTCTATCGGTCAATGATAGGAAGTCTACTCGATGTGACCGCATCAAGACCGGATGTCATGTTTAGTGTATGCATGTGTGAAAGATTTCAACCTTCTCCTAGAGAGTCATGTGAAAGACACAAAAAGAATATTGAGATATTTAAAGCATACACAAGATGTTGGATTATGGTTTCCAAAAGGGTCAAGGTTTGAATTAGTTGGATATTCGGACTCCGATTATGCGGGATGCAAGGTTGATAGGAAGAGCACTAATGGAACATGTCAACTATTGGGAAGATCACTAGTCTCATGGTCATCCAAGAAACAAAATAGTGTGGCACTCTCTAGCGCAGAAGCCGAATATATTAGTGCGGGGAGTTGTTGTGCACAACTACTTTGGATGAAGGCCACCTTGAATGATTATGGAATCAAGTTCAAGAAGGTTCCCTTGCTCTCTAACAATGAAAGTGTGGTGAAGCTTACAAGCAATCCCATCCAACACTCCATACCCAAGAACATAGATGTGAGACACCATTTCATAAGAGATCATCAACAAAAGGGTGACATTTTCATTGACAATGTGGGCACCGATGATCAATTAGCCGACATTTTCACCAAGCCACTTGATGAGAAGAGGTTTTGCACGTTAAGGAATGAGTTGAATATCTTAGATTTCTCCAACATGAGTTGATGCACCCCACTTATGACATGCCTCTACTCCAAGATAGCAAGGTACAATTGATTGACATATGCATTCATCCTTTGCTAGACTTGTGTAGAGCATATAGGCATCTTCTCTCATTAAATTAGGCTCATTCATGAAAATTAAATGATTTCTATGGATATATGGTACCACTATAGCTTCTATGAGTTATTTGATCTAGTGGTGGCATATGACATGTTGATAAGCTTGCAACCTCACATGTTCAGTCTAGAATGCTTATTCTTGTACTTAACCAACATGGCCAAGATAACCATTGCAAGACGTGTGAAGAAGCTTGTCCATGGTTTAAACCTTGTTAAGTATATAGGACAAGTGATCTAGGTTGAACTATAAAAGATTATTAACCCCACTCTCTTTCTAAATTGACTTGATAAAAAATCTTCCTAAGTATCCTCAAGTAATACATGTTACTACAAGTGGTTTCCTTTGTGGTAATGTGTGACAAAGGGGGATAAATTGTGATAAAATGATCATGTTGAAAAGGGGGGAGAAAATAGAAATAAGGGGAGAAATAAGATTTTGACAAATTGAAAAATTAAAAATTGAGCACACAAGTAGGGGGAGCAAGCCTATGAACAAGTTGTTGCATTTGGATGTGCATTCACACATATGTTTGCTTGCATTCTACTTCAATTCAATATGACTTTCTTGTGTGGTACATGTCTAGTATAATATTGATTGATGAATTGATCACTAGCATGTATAGAAGTTATCTAGATCCTTAGAATATCTTGTGTATATCCAATTGGTATTGAGCTAACCATGTTGCTAAGGAAGGTATGATTGGCGCACTTCGAATGGTATCACGCTTCAAAGGTCCATTTCTTATACCTTAGCATCATGTCATAGTTTGCAAGTAGTTTACCCCTCCCAAAAGTCCATCTAAGCATATGTGCAAAACTTTGACTTATAATCATAAGAAATGCACATATGTAGGGGGAGTAAAACACTTTCAAACCCATTGTGAATTCAAAATCATATTTCATATAATTTATATCGGGTTTTCATCAATTACCAAAAAGGGGGAGATTGAGAGATCTCTAATGTTTTGGATAATTGATGAAACCTAAGGTACTAACATAGCTCTAAATGTTTGAGTAGGCTTAGTACATACATTGAAGATGATGACAAGTGGTGGAGCAACCAAAGGTGATGGAGACCTAGAGCTCACACTTGGAGAAGAAGGAAAATGGAAAGACCCTAAGCTAAACAAGGCAAAGGTATTTGCTAGGGCTTTTCTTTTGGTGATCAAGACACCAAGTGGGTGTGATCACATTTAGAATAGACAACCGTACTATTAAGAGGGGAAATTCAAAAGTTGTTGCGGTTTGTCAAGTGCCACTACGTGTTATCTATATTGCATGTGCATTTACGACCTAGTGACATACACCCTGCTTAAGTGACTAGTGAAACATGCAAAGACAAGCTCATCTAAGTGGATACTTAGTGCTTCGAAACTTAGAGCAGAGGTGGAAGAAGAAGAGACACATAGAGGGCGTCGGACACTGAAGAAAAAGGCGTCGGACGCAATGGACTATGGCTGTCCGACGCAATGGACTATGGCGTCGGACGCTGGGACTGTGAACCCCCGTGCGTCCGACGGCCACTCAGAAGCGCCAGAGGAATTCCAGAATGCGACGGACAGCGTCCGTCGGATCGGCCACTCAGCGAGCAGTTTGAAGACAGGCGTCGGACGCTGTCACGGAGCGTCCGTTGCCCGTGAAGCAGCCCAACGGCTAGTTCTGATAGAGCATCGGCGCTAGCAATGGAGCGTCCGTCGCCCCTAGGAAGAGCGTCCGTCGCCAACTTAACAGGGCAACGGCTAGTGGACTTTGAGGGGTTCTATAAATATGTGTTGGCCGGCTTAGAGATTTCTCTCTCGCACATTTGAACATCTTGAGACTCTTTTAAGCTGTGCAAACTCCCTCCCACTCATCTCCATGCTTGGTTAGCGAAAACCCAATAGAGATTGAGTGATCCAAGTGCATTTCGCATATAGCTTGCATCTAGTGGCACATGGGAGGCGTTCTCGCTGCGGATTTCTTGTTACTCTTGGTGATTGCCATCACCTAGACGGTTTGGAGCAGCGGTGGTAGATCGAGAAGATTGGTGATTGTGCTTCGTCGACTACAAGTTGATTGTGAGGGGTTCTTGTGCCTTCCCCGCGGGAGATCGCAAAGGTAACTCTAGTGGATTGCTCGTGGCGGTTCAATAGCCTCATCTTGTGTTGGTTGTGCGGCACCCGGTGACGGGTTTGGCGTGTGAAGCCAATTAGCGCTTGAACCTCCAAGTGAGTGTCTTGCCACAATGGGGACTAGCTAGTTGGCAAACTAGTGAACCTCAGAAGAAAATCAAGTGTCAACCATTGTCTCTTGTGATTGATTGACTTCATTGGTATTCACTTGATTGGTTCATCCCCTACTACTCCTCGACGATATAAAATCCTTTCCCATCTTCGCATTACCTTATTCATACTTGTCCTAGTATATTAGGTTGTGCCTAGAGGGCTACTAGAATTGAGTAGGCATTGAGTGATCCTAGAGCTATTTAGGATAGAAATTGTGGTTAGGTGGCTTTGCATCCCCTAGTAGGCTTGTGCAAGTCAAGCATCGCTTCATTCCTATCTAACTTGTTGTTGAGATTGTTTTTAGATTTCGTTTTAGACTATTCACCCCCCCCTCTAGCCATCACTTAGGACCTTTCAAGTGGTATCACAGCTAGTACACCGTTGATTTGAGGCTTAACAACCTATGGTGTGAAGATGGCTCATATCAAGTCAATTATCCAGAAGGTTTGGCTTGTGGTGGACAAGAAGTTTGAGGTAGTGAGTGAGGCGGCTCCCACTCCTCAAGAGGAAGAAAAGTTGCAACACAATGATATTTCTCTAAGTGCTATTCATGAGGCACTTGATGAAAAAGTGTTTGAGCAAATCAAGAATCTTGAGAGTGCTCATGGGGCTTGGAAGAAGCTATAAGAATCATTTGAAGGCACTCAAGCCATCAAGAGTGCAAAGGAATACATCCTCAAAGAAAAGTTTGCAAGCTTCAAGATGGAGGATGATGAGAATGTGTCGGAGATGTTCCATAGGTTACAAGTGCTAGTCAATTATCTCACGGCTCTTGCTGAGAAGGTTGAGGACAAGGACTTCTCTCACAAGTTCTTGAGGAGTCTCCCATCTTGGTTTGAGACTCTTGTGACCTTGATTGTGAGAGGTGGATTGGATACCGTGATTCCTAACCAAGTTTTGGGAGATGTGATGACACAAGATGCCTACCGAGACAACAAAGAGAAAGATGTCAATAAGGAACAAAATAAGGATGAGAACAATAAGAGCATAGCTTTCAAAGCTACTTCATCTCACAAGAGCAAGGGCAAAGCCAAAAATGAAGAATCAAGTGAGGATGAAGACTCAAGTGCTAGTGAGGTTGATGAAGAAGAAATGGCTCTATTTGTGAGAAAATTTGGAAGATTCATGAAGAAGAAGGGCTATGATTGCTATCTAACTTGTTGTTGAGATTGTTTTTAGATTTCGTTTTAGTAGATTCACCCCCCTCTCTAGCCATCACTTAGGACCTTTCAACGGTCTTCTTTGTGCCATCACAACAACTTTGCATGGTCCTTGTTTCTGAACAGACGTTTCAGGCGTGGTATTATAGGAGCATACCACATAACTTTGGTAGGGATTTTCTTCCTAGGACGCTTTTCGCTCTCAACATCGCCAGAGTCATCTCACCTGATCTTATACCGCGACACTTTACATACGGGGCATTCATCCAAAGTCTCGTAGTCCTTACCACGGTACAGGATGTAGTCATTAGGACATGCATCTATCTTCTGGATTTCTAATCCTAGAGGGCACACGACCTGTTTTGCTTCGTACATAGTGGCAGGCAATTCGTTAGGCTTCGGAAGCATCTTTTTTTGGATCTTGAGTAATTGCCCAAATGTCTTGTCGGCTATGCCATTTTGTGCCTTCCATTGTAGCAACTCCAGTGTTGTACCCAACTTATTTTGCCAATCTTCGGCGTTCGGGTATAGTAGTTTCTTGTGATCCTCTAGCATGCGGTCAAACTTAGCTTTCTCTTTGTCACTTTCACAATCTCTTTGTGCATCATGAATGACTTCACCAAGACCATCATCTTCAGAGAGTGTGTCCTCTGCCCCTGCCTCTTCTTCTGCTTCCACCATTGGAGTATCATTGAAGTCACCATATTGAGCAATAATGTCGTCAGGGTCCAATTGCTCTTCTTCGTCTTCTTCCATCATAATCCTGGTTTCTCCGTGCTTGGTCCAACAAATATAGTTTGACATGAAACCTGACTTCAACAAGTGTGAGTGAATAGTCCTTGAGCTAGAATATTCCTTCAAATTCTTGCACAAGGTGCATGGACAACACATGAAACTACCATCCCGCTTGTTTGCCGCAACCGCTCTTAAGAAATCATGCACGCCATCAATGAACTCTTTGGAGCGGCGATCTACATTGTACATCCAATCGCGTGCCATCGTCTGCATTATATGACCCAAAACATAATTAAATTTCTCATTTTGGTCAAAAAATGAAATTATAAAATACCGAACGAAAGGTCTACATTAAAAATAACATGATCGAGATGAAACACCATCATGTGTCATTTTCGAGTCATACAAATACTAATGTATGCTCTATGAAAGCCTCGACATAGTGTATGCTAAAACCACTAGCACAATACACAGAAAACCTAAAATGCACTTCAGTAGCATAATGATCTCCCGACCAATCCCAACTAAAGCAGACAAACCATCATTTGTCTGCTCAGCATCGACAGACTTCTTGAGCTGGCTCACTACCTCATCAGCCTTCGTAGCCTTCGCGACATGTGTAACATACTCTTCCTCCCAGTACCAACCACGGCATCCAGTGCCATCCCACTGAAAATAGAAATAAAAAATCAACACTTGAATCAAAATCATCAGGAAATATAGGTACAAATTAACCATAACCATCAAATGTGACAAAATATATAACTCACATTGCGATCTGGACAATTATAGAAGATCCGACCGTTGTTGGGACCCGGCATACACTTGCCACAGGTAATGAGAGGGAGGTCTGGCCTTAGTCGCTTTGGAACCCGATCAGAGGCCGAGTGTCCCGAAGCAATTGCCATATACTCTCTATACTCATTTTTCAAACTAGATATTATAAATTCCTTATATTCTAAACAAAGAAAATAAAACAACTAAAATTTACATTTTTCTAAAATCATCAAATGTGCCATGTAAACAACTAAAGTATTCTAGGTAGCTACCTTCTTCATCTAAATATATAATTATTTTGAGCTCAAGTGGCATATACATAAATCAAGAACAATCCACCATAAATTCATCATTTAATAATATCCTAAGAATCTATATTTCTCAAACTAAGCTAAACTAATCTTGAAATGTGGAACATATAATACCCTAGAAATGAAGGTGTATACTTAGAATACTAGTTTTAGTTGCTTTGTTCAAACTATTCAAACAATGTCAAGCGAATGAAGCTTAAAATGGCAAAACAGTAATAATCATAAAGAAAAATGACATATAGTCAAGCTCTACGGAGGCATAGAAGTGAGAGGTTGACGATAGTAACCTTTCAACGAGTCAATGGAGGCGTAGAAGTGAACAAATGAAGCAATGGCCGAAGAGGAGATGAAGAACACACCAAGAACAAGCAAGAATAGAGAGGAAGAAATGAGCTCTCGGGCTCGGACAGGGGAGAAAAAGGAGTTCAAATAGGGGGGACCTTTAGTCCCGGTCCATAGAACCAGCCGGGACTAAAGGCCTAGAAATAGCCCCGGTTGGTGCCACAAACCGGGGTTAAACATTTAGCCACGGTTTGTGGCACCAACCGCGGCTAAAGGTGGACCTTTAGCCCGGTTGGTAACACCAACCGGGACTAAAAGTCCCCCCTGACAATGTTAGGCCAACGAGCCGTTGGGAGGGGACTTTTAGTTCCGGTTAGGGCGCAATTTCCAACGGGGCTAAAGCCGATTTTGGAAATCATCCTGTTGACACCATTTTTTGGATGTGTCAATATGATCTAAATATGTTGATCGGCAAAGAGATGATCATTGCTTTTTATCGGCGTCGAGATGCTACTAGTCAACTGCTGATGGAAACAAAGGAGGTTGCCGATGACAAAAAGCATCAGAGGAAGAAGAAGTTTGCTTGCCGATGGGAAGGTTGCCGATCTGAGTATGCTAATGGATGCAGGATGACGGGACCGACGTCAGCAAATGTTTCCGATGGCATTAGGGATAGGTGGTAGATGGAAGGAGATCTGCCGATGGAAAGTGTCATCGCAAAGAAAATAGATAAGGAAATTGGTGATTTTATACCAGTATTATTATATTAGTTTGAGTCCAACTCTTGCACGAGTCATTTATTTCCTAAAAGTAGGAGTTTTGTTTAGGTATGAGTCGTGTCTGTGTACAACTCCTCCTACCGGAGTATAAATATGTACCTAGGGCTTGCATGAAAGATATACAATCAATCAAAAACAAATCTATTACTTTCGTCTACTTTTTCAGCATCTACTTTTATCGCATTAGTTCTAGTCTATTCAAGAGTTCTCACGATCTCGACGGGCTGCATCTACAAGATCTCCGTCTACATTGCGAGTTCCGCTTTTTGAGCAATTTGAGCCTCAACGTTCGGGCGCATCACCATCATCTCGTTCATCGTTGTTCTAGTTGTCGTCCTTGTCGATTAACTGGTCAAATCGACTGGCACACCTTGGATATCGAAATTTGGGTATAAGCCCGAGGTGTTCATAGATCTGACGCTTTTTGTGTCAACACCTCTTTTGGCACACCCGGTGGGACCCTAGATACATCTCTTGATCACGATCATGGGTGATTCTACTGACGTCAATTCATGGAACGTCATTGAAGTCTCTGAAGCAGATCTAAAGAATGATCATAAGCAAGCTATGGAGCAGGCTATGGAGGAGTACAAGCACCTATATCTGAATCCTTCAGCCTAAACAGTAGCGGCGATGCAGTCCAGAAGCAAGATCCGTCGTTGCCGCGGTAGGTCACTTTCGATGCCAATCCTGGTAAGTTGCAAGATATGGTTAATTCTGCATTAAATCAGGCGTTGATTAGCCATTCCAATGTGCTGTCAAATACTGTGTACAATGTTGTCATGCAATCTTTCAAAGAAGGACAACCACCTAAGTATGTTGGTCCAGCGTATCATCAACCTGGGTCGGCATCTGCCACGACTTCATCGGCGGCTCCAGTGATATCTTTCCAACCTGTGAATCCTTCTACCGATGAAGCTACACCACCAAGATCGAGCCCCGCCAGCGTCGTTCGGTTGAACCCGATCCAGCGGCGTCGGCAATATCAGGACATGTAGTCCAGAGTCACCAACTCCCGCTAACTGGTGGGGATACAGTATGCTACGGATTCATCTGCCGATGCTAAGTTGATCCAAGACAATAGTGCAGCAGGAAAGTCCTCTATGGAATCGGCAATATCGGCATAGCCGATGAGCTCGATAGTGCATTATGCTACGTCTTCTCCAAATATGTAGTTGCCACCAGGAAATCTTTAGATAGTGATACCCAAAGTGCCTTACGGGCAACCATCGATGCAACAAGATTTGGCAGTAGAAAACCATCCCAAGATGATGACGAATCCTCAAACTGGGGTATCAGTCCACCAAGGAAGCCAATTTGTTGATTATTCCAGGGTAGAGGAGCAGCAGGCGCCGGGTAACTATCAATTATCGGCAAATCATGTGTCGATGACTTATAATCCTGTATGGACTAGTCCAATTGAACAACAGGTGGTGCAACCTGGACACCAAGTAGAGGGAGCGCAACAGTACCATTACCCGACGAACACTCAGAATGAAACATCGGTGTATCGACCGATGAATATCATGCCGCAGCACACCCTAGTGGGTGCCCAAGGTTATACATCCGCAAATCAACTAGTGCATAATATTCAGCAAGGTGGTGTTGCGCCTGTGCCAATTGGATCAGCTTATTTGCCACAAAGGCAAGAAGGGGCGTATCAACCAGTCTAGCCAGTCAATATCCAGCCGATCCATCGGCAGGATTAGGATGCATACTAGGCCGACAAAATTGCCGAAGTGATGAAAGAACAGTTCGGCATCAAGCCTAAAGTCAATACATACTCTTATCGGACACCGTACCCTCAGGCGTATGATTTGATTCCTCTCCCGAATCGGCACAAGGTGCCGGATTTCACAAAGTTTTCTGGTCAAGATGACACTTCAACAATGGAGCACATCAATCGCTTCATTATTCAATGTGGGGAGGCAGCTAGCAGGGATGAGCTGAGGGTAAGACTGTTCTCATCATCTTTATCTGGATCGGCGTTTACATGGTTCATCTTGCTTCCTCCAAATTTTGTGATCACTTGGGCCGATCTGGAGAAGCAGTTTCACAAATACTTCTTCTCTGGCGTACATGAGAAGAGGATCACCAATTTGGTCAAGCTGAAGCAACGCAATGACGAATCGGTGGAGAACTTCATACAAAGACTGCAAGTTGTGAAGAACAAGTGCTATAGTTTGGTGCTTGATGATCGGCAATTGGCGGATTTGGCTTTCCAGGGGTTGCTGCCGCACATTAGAGATAAATATGCGTCCCGGGAATTTAAAAGTTTGAGCCATCTCGTGCAACGGGTTGCCGATCAGGAAGTTAAAGCTTTTGAGTCTAGAAAAACATGGAATAAGAAGGTGTCCTTCATTGAGCAAGAAGAGAATTCTGAGTCAGATAAAGAACAAAGCATTGGTGTTGTTGAGTGGGTGAAAGACAAGAAGACGATATCCTGTCCGTTTGGCCAGAAAGAAGCTGAAAGGTTCACCTTTTATATCACCAAGGCCGATAGGATATTTGACTTGTTGCTTCAAGAAGGGCGTATTAAGCTGTCACCTAATTAGGTAATTCCATCGGCAGAAGAACTTAGAAGGATCAGGTATTGCAAGTGGCATGCTGCAGATTCACATAATACCAATGATTGCAAAGTCTTTAGGCAGCAGTTGCAATCAGAGATTGAATCTGGGTGAATCAAATTTTAAAATTCTAAAGCTCAGAAGCCGATGAAAATTGATCAGCATCCGTTTCCAAATATATATGGTGGAAACTAGCGGAAAGATTAAGGTACTGACATTGGAAGTGGCCAGGAAAAATGCATCGGTAGACCCCGAGCATCAAATAGCTATGCAGGATGTAAAGGGGAAGAAGCTTGCCGATGGAGGAAAAGGTAAAAGAATTGCCGATGAAGGCAATAGTGCTAGGAGGCCTCAAAGACATGCGTCACATGGTGTTGTAATCACGCACAGGAGGCCACGATAGAAATATGAGCGATCAGAAGAAGAACAGCATCGACAGGGGGAAGAAGAGAGACGCCAAGAGTGGTATTGGCATAAAGATCATTGGAAGTGCCCCTTCTTTGTCCATTGTTGGGAAGAAGGCATCAAGCTGCCCACTGTCGATAATTGCCCTGAATGCAATGGATACTATCCTGCCGATCGGTCAAAAAAGAAGTCTCGCTTTGAAGGTCAGGGATCAAGCTATGCTAGGCCGATCAGAGGAAAGGGATCAGTACATGATCGGTTGGGGACAAGCTCAGTGTGCATGACAGGCTTGGCAAGCGTATCCGTCAAGAGGAGCTCGAAGAGATGGCTAACGCAATGGTGCCCGATGAAGAAATATTCTCTAGGGATCCAAACATAAGGAGTGGTGCAAATACCAGCAGTGAAAAACAGTATCAGCCTGTTTTGAAAACTAAGCTTCCTCAATGGTGTCCCAAGGGTTTGACGAAAACTCAGAGAAGGAGGATCCAGCGTGAACGCCAGAATGATCTATGTTATGGTGAAAATCCTTCAAAGGAGGAGTATGCAGTTTGGGAGTGGAGACCGAAACACCAGAATAGGAGTCCATCGGAGGAAGTCAATATGGTTGTTATGTTGCCGATGGAATTCATGGTACCTACCGACGCTGAAGAAGAAGCTGCTGAGATGGCGCAGTTAGTTCTTGACCCGGTGGCAGTTGTCTTTGAAAAGCCTACCGATGATGAAAGGAAGCATTTGAGAGCCTTGTTTGTCAAGGGCAAAGTCGATGGGCAACCGGTGTCGAAGATGTTAGTCGATGGTGGGGCGTCGATTAATATAATGTCATATGTCATGTTTAGGAAGCTTGGAAAAGGTGACCAGAATCTAGTCAAGACAAACATGAAGCTTAAAGATTTTGAAGGGAATGTGTCACCGGCTATCGGAGCAGTGTGCGTAGAGTTAACTATCGGCAGCAAAACTTTGCCGACAACGTATTTTGTGATCAGCGGTAGAGGTACCTACAACTTGCTCCTGGGAAGGGATTGGATCCATGCTAATTGCTGTATTCCTTCCACGATGCATCAAAGCCTCATGCAATGGGTCGGGGACAAGATTGAAGTTGTCCGAAGTGAAGCCCCATCAATTGTTGCATCGGCAGAATCGGAAACCTATGAGCAGACCAAGTGCATATCTAGTGAAGCTTGGGCTACAAAATTCCTCAAGGTGGCCGATTACCGGATTACACCGATCCAAGTAGTCGGTTCTAAAGAAGAGGTTTAATGGATCAGTTTGCCGATGATGGAAAACTTGGACAGGGGTTCACATCAGCCGATGATTTGCTAGAAATAGACATCGGCGATGGTAGTAAGCCTAGGCCAACTTTTATTAGTGCTAAGTTAGATTCCCGATGTAAGCAACAGTTGAGTGATTTATTAAAAGAATATAAATATTGTTTTGCTTGGGATTATACAGAGATGTCTGGTCTAGACCGATCGATAGTTGAACATCGATTACCTATTAAGTCGAGTTTTCAACCACATCGGCAGCCAGCACGCTGGTGCAACCCTACTGTGCTACCCGATATTAAAGCTCCGATTACAAAGTTGATCGAAGCTGGGTTTATTCGGCAATGCCGATATGCCGAATGGATTTCTAATGTGGTTCCTGTATATAAGAATAATGGAAAACTTCGTGTTTGTATTGATTTTAGGAATCTCAATAAAGCTACGCCAATGGACGACTATCCAATGCCCGTTGCCGATCTACTAGTTGATGTTTCTGCTGGACATAAAATTATTAGTTTTATGGATGGTAATGCTGGATATAATCAAATATTCATGGCTGAAGAAGATATATCCAAAACTGCTTTTAGGTGTCCAGGTCACGTCGGTTTGTTTGAGTGGGTCGTAATGACTTTTGGGTTGAAGAACGCCGGTGCTACTTATCAAAGAGCTATGAATTTTATTTTTCATAAGTACATCGGCACATTGGTCGAAATCTATATTTACGATGTGGTGGTTAAGTCCGGAGACTGTGAGAAGCATCTTGCCGATCTACGGAAGATTCTAGAGTGCACAAGGGAGCATGGGCTAAAGATTAAATCAAATAAGTGCGCGTTTGGCGTATCGGCAGGTCAGTTCCTAGGGTTCATGGTGCATCAAAGGGGTATAGAGATCGGCAGAAAATCCATTGATGCGATTAACAAAGTGGTTGCTCCTACAAACAAGATTGAGTTGCAATCTTTGATCGGCAAGATTAAGTTATTAGAAGATTTATATCTAATTTGTCTAGGAAGATTAAGTCTTTTAGCCCATTGCTGAAGCTAAAGACCGGTCAGGAATTTGTGTGGAGAGAGGAGCAGCAATCGGCCTTGGAAGAAATTAAGAGGTATCTGGTGAATCCTCCAGTTTTGATTCCACCTCAACACGGAAACCTTCAGCCTTGATTCAAGGGTTTGAAGGGAAGGAGCGTGTAATTTATTATTTGAGTAGAAGGATGGTGGATGCTGAAACCAGGTATTCGGCCATTGAAAAATTGTGTTTGTGTCTGTACTTCTCTTGCACCAAATTAAGGCATTATTTGTTGTCGGCCGAGTGTATTGTCATATGCAAGGATGATGTGATTAAGTACATGTTGTCGATGCCGATTTTGAGTGGGAGGATCAGCAAATGGATTTTGGCGCTGTCAGAATTTGATCTAAGGTATGAATCAACTAAGGCAGTTAAAGGACAGGTGATGGCTGATTTTGTTACTCAGCATTGTGGTATGGCGAATTCCGTACATATTGCTCCTTGGATTTTGTTCTTTGATGGATCTACATGTCGAGAAGGGGCAGGTATCGGTGTTGTCTTAATTTCTCCCCGAGGACAGAAGTATGAAATCTCATTGCCGATTGTAGCTACTTCAACAAACAATCAGGCTGAATATCAGGCTTTACTAAGGGGATTGGAATTGCTCAGAGAAGTACGTGTCGATGCCGTTGAAATCTTTGGTGATTCTATGCTGGTAATCAATCAGCTGGTTGGAATGTATGAATGACAAGTGAAATTTTAATCGTGTACTATGAATAATGTTTGGGATTGTTGAAAGAGTTTAAAGAATATCGCCTCGAACATATTCCTAGGTTACATAATGAAGAGGCCAATCGGTTAGCACAATACGCTTCGGGGTATCAGCCGATTCAAGAGGTATTGGCATCGGTGATGACTACCGATGACTAGAGGAAATAGATTGCCGATTATTTGAAGGAGCCATCCAAGAAGGTCGAGAGACGCCTAAGGTTTCAAGCTACCAAGTACGTGCTCCTTGATGATGAATTGTATTATCGGACAATTGATGGAGTTTTGCTCAGATGTCTTGGTGAAGGAGAATCAAAGGTCTTGACGGGTGAAATCCATGAGGGAGTATGTGGAGCACATCAATCGGCATTCAAGATGAAGTGGATGATTAGGTGAAATGGGTATTATTGGCCGACGATTCTTGAGGATTGTTTTAAATACTTCAAAAGGTGTCAGGATTGTCAGAAGTTCGGTAATGTTCAGAGAACACCTGCATCGGCAATGAATCCTATAATCAAACTGTGTCCGTTTAGAGGATGGGCTATCGATCTTATCGGCCAGATTTATCCGCCATCAAGTAAAGAGCACAAGTTCATACTCGTAGCCACCGATTATTTCACGAAGTGGGTTGAGGCTATTCCGCTGAAGAACGTGACATCAACAAACATGATAGATTTTGTTAAAGAGCATATTGTTTAATGGTTTTGTATTCCTCAAACTATTACAACTGATCAAGGGACCATGTTCACATCAGGGGAATTTGATGAATTCGCTACCGGCATGGGGTTTAAGGTGTTAAACTCTTCTCCTTATTATGCTCAGGCTAATGGCCAAGCTGAAGCAACTAATAAACGAGTGATCAAGCTTATCAAGCACCAGATTGAAGAGAACCCTAGGAGGTGGCATGTAGTGTTGAATTAAGCTTTGTGGTCGTATTGGATGGCATGTCATGGTGCTACCAAGGTTTCGCCATATCAGTTGGTGTAGGGACACGATGCTGTCCTACCTTGGAAAATTAAAACTGGTTCTAGGCGATTGTTTTCCCAAGACCAATTAGCAGCCGATGAGTATGATATCCTTATGAAGGATGAGTTAGAAGATCTAGTGGGTCATCGGCTAAGAGCTCTAATCAGTATCGAGGAGAACAAGAAAAGGGTTGCCAGATGGTATAACAAGAAAGTAAAAGTGAAAGAGTTTGCCGATGGTGATTTGGTGTGGAAATTGATTTTACCAATTGGAACCAAGAGTTCGAAGTTTGGGAAGTGGTCTCCTAATTGGGAAGGTCCTTTTCGGATAAATCAGTTTGTTTCTGGCAACGCTTATATTTTGGAAACTCTCAAGGGAGTTGCATTTTCCAGAGCAATAAATAGTAAATATTTTAAGAAGTATTATCCTAGTATCTAGATGGATGCATAAAATGATGTAAATATAAATACCGATGACAGAGTTATCGTACAAAACATCGGTAGAAAAGCGTTAATGTTATATTACAGAAGGATCGGTTGTCAGGTTCAAATGTAACAAATTACAACAAGGATTGGATAGATGAAATCGCACGAAGGCGAACTTGGTCAGCTTCTTCTATTTCCTTGGCATCGTCATCGGCAATGCCTTCAACTGGCTTGATTTTTCTCTTCAGCAGTAGAGCTTCGCGAACACAGGCAGCCCTCTCTTGTTGTAGAGCCTTAGTAGCAGTAGGGAGTTGAGTTTTCTTCTGGTTGGCTGAGTCTAAGGCTATGTCTACTCTCTTCAGCTTAGCTAATAGCTCTTCTTTTTGTGCTGATAGACGAGTAATCTCTTATTCAAGCATGCTGCTAGAGGCTTCAAGACGGCCGATGTCTTTGTGCTTTTTGTCCGTAGCTTGTTTAAACTTGAGTATTTCTTCTTCGAGTTTTGCTTGAGCGGCTCTATCGACAATACGTCGTGAGGCTCTTTGGTATTGTAGTTGCCGACTCTTAAGAAATGCGGCTTGGAAGAGTTGTTCTTCAATATCGGCAGGCAATTGATCTTGAATTTCTCTGAAAGATACCCTTACTGCACTAGAATCTTGGACTAGTTGAGATGTATTTTGTTGCAGTAGGAGTAGCAGTGCTTCGAGTTTGGATTTCACTTCTGCAGATAGAACAGTTGAAGCCTGAGCAGAGCTTTCTCCTTCTTCATCATCATCTGGGATGTTGACAGCAAAGGAGAATAAGCTATTGGGAGAGTCTTGGGCCTGAAAAGATAAGGAATTAAAATTTGTCAGTTGAAAGCTTGTGTCTTGCAGGTTTATGATAAATGTTTTAGTTTACCTGCTTTAGAGCGATTTCTCACCTTAGGCTTGGTAGGGTGGCTGACACAACTGTGTCTTGAAGATCAGCAGTGGTTGCCGATGAATTTGTATCTGTTAGGGGAGCAGTTGGTGCTCGTGCTGATGTTGGTGCCGGTGTTGCTTCTGCTGTTGCGGTTAACCCCTGTGGCGATGGCACTGACTCCTGATTGGGGATCTCGTCTTGTGATTGGTCAGGGATCGATGCCGATACTGGCTCCGGTGCTAGTGTATCGGTAGGAGTTTGCGAAGACGCAGCTGGTGATGTGACTGGGGCTGATGGTTTTGAACGTTTTTGTCGGGGAGTGGCACTTGAGGAGCCTTGGCGCTTCGATTTTTGCACTTTGGGGGCATCGACAGACCGAATTGGAGAAGCTTGTACATTCGGAACAGCTGCCGATGAACTCGTTGGCTACAAAAGAAAGCATATTGTGCAAGTTGAAAATTAAGTGAGTATCACCGATGAGAGGTTGTAATCGGCATAAAGAAGATAAAAATTGTTACCGTTAAAGCTTGCGCTAGGACAGCGGCAGCGGCCGATGGAGTAGCGGCAGCCCCAGTCGGTTTTGGCTTGGTTTTGAGGGTGACTTTGGGCGCCTTTCCATACATGAGGGAGGCTAGTGAAGGAGCCTTGCTACCAATTACCGATGTGGGATTTATCGGTCGTAAGTGGAAGGTTCTACCACTTATACTTTTCCTTGGAGTTGGGTCATCAACCTGCTAATAGAGAATCAGTTACCAGTGCATTTGAAGGGGAATGACAGGAGAAATGGTGTCGGAAATAAACTTATTGCGTCATCGGGAACAATGTAATCAGCATCGATCAAATTCTGATAGTAATGCGACGATGTGGCAAACAGTTGATTCTTCCATTCTTGCCACCAAGATATGTATGACTCGGTGATGAAGGATGTTGGTGCCCAAGAAGACAGATCAATATTGGTCACATCGGCCTGAGAGGAGAGGATGACGATCTTGTTCCAGTCCATAGCACTGGAGATGACTTCTCTTGGTTTTATCACATCGGCGTAGCTGAGTTTGATTCGTAGTTGACCAAACGCTAGCTGTCTTGCTGCTGCCGATGGATAATAAAATTCTTATGTTGGAGGAGTATTCTTCCCGGTGCCGAAGATGTTAACTGGGATGGCCCGGGGATTAAGGGTGGCTTTCATAATTCCTTCATTCTGTGGTATGTTTCCATCGGTAAGATTGAAGGAAAGTGGAAATCGGTTGTCCTCATCGATATAAGGCCACCAAACCCGTTCTACAGTAGGAATTTCACAGTAGAGTCTCTGAAAGAACAGACCGAGTTGGCCCTCATTGGCATCGGTTCCTGGAAGCACTATCACAGCTTCCCGAAGTTGAGAGGAGAACAGGTTGCCGATTCATCCTCATCAGGTGTATAGTCCTCAGGCAAGTCTCTTGGAAACTGCTGGTTGAACAAGTCAAATTGGAGACATTTGTGCATATGGGCGTTTAACCATAAGTTGATAAACCACCAAGGACCTCCAAGGTTGCCGATGGGTTTGCCTACCAGTAATCTTTCCGATACCTGGTGCAGGAGGTGATAAATGGAACTAAGAAGATATCGTCCGAGAGGAAACCCTCCATTGACCAAGAGTTCTGCTGTCGGAAGGTACATATTGGTGGGTCCAACTATCTTGCCACAGAAAATGAACTTTTCCAGCCACATATTTAGGAAGATGGCGTGCTCCCTATGACCTACCGATCTAGTGTTTTGGTATTCCTGGATATATCCGGTCCAACCGTCGATATTGCGAGTGCTCACCCGATGTTCAGACTTCTTGCAAAAGAGGGTGGCATTATCGGCAGAGGAGACGTCAAGGTCGGTGGGCATGTACACATCGGCAAGTGTAGGGGTAGCTGGTCCGTGTCGAAATAGGAAAGCATTCATTGTATCAGACCAGAAGTATGAAGCAGCAATCATCATATTTTTGTTCTTGGCCATATCGGCAATAGATAGTCTGATGCAATTGTCGATGTTGCATTCTAACCAATAGGCTTGTTGTGACCTAGACATCCTGAGGTACCAGGTTTTCCATCCTTTTGGTGGGTTTGGGCCAAGAACGGAATGTATCTGTACATAACCCTAGATTGAAGTATTCGGCTCTAAAGGGGATACAATTGGTTTCTGCATTGATAAGGTCGGTTGGATCAGGATTTCCCATTGGACCCAAACAGCAAAGGTGTGCTTGGTCGATGAGGATCACTATTTTGTTGCGTATTTCCTAGATTTAGAAAGCAGAAGAAGAAGACAGGAAATCGTGAAATCGGATGTGGGGAGATTGTAGAATGTAGAGTGAAGAAAGAGGAGATTACCTCAAGGACATTGAAATTGATCGCCATCGAGGACGGAAGAATTCTTGTAGGAGTTGCGCCGTTTGCTGGAAGAACAACCAGTGTTGATGATGCTGGAGTGATCTTCAGAAGCGCCGGTGAAATGGGGACGAAGGTATGAGCTTAGGGTCAAAGGAAAAATGACCAGCGACGGTCTTTATAAGCCTGAAGCATCAGGGGTGTTTTTGAGTTTTTCTTTCTTAGCCGAACAGGGGTGTGATAATAAATTATACGATAGTCTGGGAATTATAACCGTTGGCGCTACAGTTGCAAGAGATATTGCGATGATTGTGCGCAATGATCGAGGTAATGACAGAGATATTTCGGGAAGAAAGATTATAATTGTAACACCCAAAAATTTGCATTCTTTAAAAATAGATTAAAAACAATTTAAATGCATTTTTGGTGAACATTATAACATAGGGAAAATATATAAAGATTTCATAAAATAAAAATTATCCCCAGTAGAAACATTTTTGTTGCATTCATGCCGCTGCATAGAGTTTTTGTATTGCTGGGCATTTTCAAAATTCAAATTTGAATTCCAAAGTGCTTTGAATTTGATTTCTAAAAATCTAGAAATAAAAGAAAAACACTTTCTTTTTCTCTCTCCCTCTCTTTCTCCTATCTGGCCCACAGGCTTACCCCCCCCCCACCTCTCCCCCGCGCCGAGGCCAGCAGGCCGGCCCAATCCGCCCTCCCCCGCACCGCACGCGCTTCAGCGCCGTTCTGCCACCGACAGGTGGGACCCACCTGGCAGTCACCCGCACCACCTTCCTTCTTCTTCCTCTCCTCCCTTTCCTTTCTGTGCGCCGGCGGTTCCCTTCTCTGCCGATCGCGAATCCGAGCAGGATCTCCCCCTTTCCTTCACCATTGCGCCTCCAGGCTATTTAAGCCGAACCCCCGCACCCTACCGCCCTCACATCGCCCTCTCGGAGCACCCCAAAGACACAGCCGCCGCCGCCCGCTAAGTACAGAGCCGCCGCCGTCGTTCTGTGCGTGCCGAGCTTCTCCGTGCCACCCGACTGCTTCCCGAGCTTCGCGTCGTGGTAAGGAGAGCCCCCAGGAGCTCGCTCTCCCTCCCCAACCTCTCTGTTGTGCTGCTCCGCGTTCCCCGTCGACCCGAGCCGCCACACCGCGCGGACGCCTCGCCCTCGCGCGCAATCAGGGCAACCGACCCCGCACTCGTGTTCGCCATCACTCTCTTTCTCTCTCTCTCTCTCTCCCGGTCCAACTCGCGTCGAGTTTTGTGCACCGAATCGTCGGATTGCATAGCGCCGCCGCTGTCCGGCCATGGCGCCGCCGTCTGCCTCGCCTCCGGCCGCCGCGCGCCACCACTCCCTCTCCCTGATCTAATCGTGTCCGCTCATCTGGAGTCGGACGGATCACAGAGCCCCGTACCCCTTCGGCATGCAGTTTTGCCAAAGAAACCCTATTGTTTTTAAGTCATAACCCGCCGTCCCTTGGCGTATTCTGGAGTTACGTTTCCCCCACCGCAAAACGTATTTCTTCTCGGATTTGTTTATTTAGAAAATAAATAGAAAACCCTAATTACAGACTTGCCACTCCTTTTCAAATGCTTCTAAAATGCTCATTTTAACTCCGTTTTCATCAATTCAAATTGCGTTAGGATCATATCGACGTAATCTACATGTTAGTTAGCTCATAGTTCATGTTAGACAACTTTTAAAAACATTTGATCACTTAACCTCTTTTAATCTCTAGTTTAAATTATAAAACTTGATTGGTTCATATCTTCTTCGTTATAGCTCCGTTTTTTGTGATTCAAACGTCTATGTGACCGTAGTGAGACGTAGATTAGTTTTATAAACTTTTAACCTTGTTTTATTATTGTTGGTGTACTGTTCTAATCAATAGCCTTTGTTTGCTTGCATGTTATGCCTCGGTATGATTGTATGTTGATGTGGTGATCGAGTATAGACGGTGAGCAGTACGTGGGTGACCAGGAGGTTTTCTTTGAGCAGGAGCAGCAGGAACCTTTTGAGCAAGGCCAGTATTCATGGGATCGTCCTTGTTGTCCTAATCACATTAACCATTAATTCATGTTATGCATGTGTTTTCCTTGATATCCTATATAGTTTTACCATAGATTTGTACCTTATACCTTGTTACCCTGGGATTTATGCATTGGGTAGATCAAGCTAGTGCTCTTGAAAGATAACTATGATCATGTAACCTTGACTAATGACTTATGCAACAACAGTAAAAGATGCTTTTTAGCAACATGGATTAAGGTGATTTAGAGCACAGTTTTTGAGGTGCTCTAGAACCTCTGTAAGCGATCACCCGGGATTTACAGTACAACCATGAGGGCTACATGGCTCTGGCTTTAGTTAAGTAAGGGGGTTACTTTCTCGCATGTGATAGTTCATGAAAGTTGCCAATGACGAGCGGTTGCGGGTACAGCCGGAGTGGCTACCGCTGCGTGTGTGTACCATCGAGGGGTCCCCGTATACCCCTTGCCCATGGATCCGTAGTGTCTGTTGTATGTCAGCGAGCCCCTCTGAAAGGCTTCATAGTGTACCCTGCCCACTCACCTTGGCAGTGTTTTGGGAGTAATTAACCCGGGCATATGGGCAACACGACTCATGGGTAAAGATGTACAACCTCTGCAGAGTGTCTTAAAACTAATATATTAGCCGTGCTCACGGATACGAGCGGCCTGGAATTCTTATGGAACAAAATGACTTTAATCTACCATTTACTAGTTTGCTATTCATTATGCATGTTTACTCGATCATATGGTTATTGGGCTGTTGATATTATTGATGCTATCCACATGCTAAAATTGTGACAACATAAAAGTTGACGCAGTTTAACCAGAGTCATACTTTTTGAGCCTCATGAACCCCATGTTTACTTGTTGAGTACTAGAAGTACTTACGCTTGTTTATTTTCATATTTGGATAAAAATCCCGGATGGGTACCAGATTATCAGAGTTATGAGGAGTATCCAGAGGACTACTAGGTTTGAGGTCAACCAGTTGACGTCCCTGTGCGATGGAGCTTCACGAGAGTTACCTTTTATTTCTGCTGTTATGTAATAGACTTTAACTAGATACTTATTCGCTATGTAATAAACACCTGTAATGGTACCTTTTTGATGATTTGTCGGCTTAATGTATCCCGTTTTGTCTTTAAAACTGGGTGTGACAATAATGGAGAAAATTTCGGCATATGAAATATTTTATAGTCCAAAATTGGAGGGCATGTGTTGACACCGTTTTTTGGATGTGTCAATATGATCTAAATATGCTGATCGGCAAAGAGATGATCATTGCTTTTTATCGGCGTCGAGATGCTACTAGTCAACCGCTGATGGAAACAAAGGAGGTTGCCGATGACAAAAAGCATCAGAGGAAGAAGAAGTTTGCTTGCCGATGGGAAGGTTGCCGATCTAAGTATGCTAATGGATGCAGGATGACGGGACTGACGTCAGCAAATGTTGCCGATGGCATTAGGGATAGGTGGTAGATGGAAGGAGATCTGCCGATGGAAAGTGTCATCGCAAAGAAAATAGATAAGGAAACTGGTGATTTTATACTAGTATTATTATATTAGTTTGAGTCTGACTCTTGCACGAGTCATTTATTTCCTAAAAGTAGGAGTTTTGTTTAGGTATGAGTCGTGTCTGTGTATAACTCCTCCTACCGGAGTATAAATATGTACCTAGGGCTTGCATGAAAGATATACAATCAATCAAAAACAAATCTATTACTTTTATCTACTTTTTCAGCATCTACTTTTATTGCATTAGTTCTAGTCTATTCACGAGTTCTCACGATCTCGACGGGCTGCATCTACAAGATCTCCATCTACTTTGCGAGTTCCGCTTTTTGAGCAATTTGAGCCTTGACGTCCGGGCGCATCGCCGTCGTCTCGTTCATCGTTGTTCTAGTTATCGTCCTTGTCGATTAACTGGTCAAATCAACTCGCACACCTTGGATATCGAAATTCGGGTATAAGCCCGAGGTGTTCATAGATCTGACGCTTTTTGTGTCAACACAGCCAAAGGTGGGTTGTGTAGTAGTGGCAACAATACTAATTGTACAAGCAAGGTACCAGGTAACTAATAAGATATATGCAATCTGATCAAGAACTTCAGATGTGCGATGTGTGCAAGAGTATAACATGATCTAATAAAGTAGGGAGAGAAATAGTTATGGTTGAAAGCACTACTAGTAAAGAGTCATGCTCAGGTAAATGCTAGCTTCTGTTGGCAATTCGTTGCTCAAATATAGGTTCTTAAGTATATATACTAATATAGATTCCATAAAGCAATGCCAAAAATGCATACATGAAAATAAATGCCTGACCTTGGTGGACTTAAGTTTCATGAAGCTTTATATCGTAGCTTTATATCAAAGCACAAAAGATTAGAAGTTTTGTATTTATCTGTACAAGTTAGAAAAGTAATTGAAACATATATAATAATCAAAAAGGTAAAATCAGTAGTTTAATAACAAACTGGACTGTGATGTATTTTTTAGTACGAAAGGAAATATTTCATGCAAAACAAAATATCTCAATTAAGATATTATAACTGTGTTTTTTTTTGCTGATGTGGACATGCCAAGAGGCTTGGGAGCGAAAGCAATCCCTTGCAGTGAAACTCAAGAAAACAAAATGATAAGACAAACACATAATGATTGTAGGGTGTGAGAGAACTTACTATTATAAATTCAATATATATATGTGTGTCCAGACATGTCTTGGGAACTTAAACTTTGATGATATATTTGCAGCGCCGAAAGAATCCTAACATAAATGAAACTGGTCAAGTTTAATCCTCACCACAATAAATTGTAATTAAGTTGAAATGACTTATAATTTGGGATGGATGGACTATTATGTAGTCCATACATTATCATATTTAATACATCAGAAGAGATTTTACATATATGTCTATTCCTTAAAATCATGTAATATAATACTTCATTGCTTCTCTACAATGGCAAAGATTTGTTTTTTTTTGCGAACACAGCAAAGAAAATCTTTATGGGCATAAAAAGTTCTCCTACGTACTCCTACCTGATTTCCACCTAGTGTATACCCATCTCATTGGACATTGTAGCAATAAGTCAAAAGAAGTGTTGTTACTAAAAAAATGGTCATCTCTTGCACCCAGTAATTATGGCTTATTTCTAGCAGTATTGAACATAGAAAACAGCAGGTTGTCTTGGTTACTAATGCAAGATTATATATGAGCTATCAGCCAGGTACAATAAAGTAATCAAATCGTAAAGTAACAAAGACTTCCTTTTACTTTGGAAATAAAAGAACTGTACCTCAATGTAAACAATTAACCTACCATTATAAAATAATTATCTATTAAAATCGCATCTGCAAATAAATTATGTAAGATTTTTCATCCATTCTCTATTAACATATACTAGATTAGCAGCAAGATTGTGAATCCATGTTGGATGTACAGTGACACATCCATGTTCAGTTACGAACTCCAAAAGTACCCGTTCATCTTGGAATTTAATATAAAGAAATATTTGGCATGTGAATTGATAAAAAAAAAAGTTGCGTCTAGACACTACATCTAGAATGTTCATGATCAAAGTTTTATGTAAATAGCAGAGAATGGGTTGGGAGGGGGATGAACTCACATGGATCTGTAACTCAACAAACCATGGGAGATAAGCGTTGCGCTGAAGGGGAAGTTGAGGTGCTGATTTGTTGCAACCTTGGCCGGAGTGGATGAAGCAACAGCAGGACGTACTTCCTTCGTCTCAAAATATTTGTCTTTCTCACTTCTCAAGAAAAAACTTAGATTAAATTTATATAAAAAATTATTAATAGTTATGATACATAATTGATATCATTAGATGGATCTTTTGATCTAGTTTTTTAACAAAATTTATTTGGAGACACAGATGTTGCTCATCTATCTAAATATATATAGATGTAGAATGTTACTGTTCCCCTGTTCATTTTAATCGTCTTCATGTGGCTGGCCTGCTGCACGTATTAACCCACCCTCCACGTAGCCCTAAATATATACAGTTGTAGAATGTTACTGCTCCACTGTTCATTTTTGTCGTCTTCATGTGGCTGGCCTGCTGCACGTATTAACCCACCCTCCACTTAGCCCAGACTAGAATCCCCCTCCTGTTTCTTTTTCAGACCCTATGCTTCTCCAACGTTCATCTGTAATACTGTGGCAATTAGCTTAGCCTTCTGTTGCTTGTGAACAGCGGGTAGAAACCCATTTTCAGAGGAGGTTCTCTTAGTGAACCGCCTGTAGAAACTCATTTTCACAGGCGGTTCTCTTAGTGAACCGCCTGTGTAAATGGCTCATTTACACAGCCGGTTCATTAAGAGAACCGCTTGTGAAAATGATTTTCTAATTTTTTATTTTTTGTTATTTATATATTATTATATATATTTATATTTATATATATATTGTTATTTAAACTAGTAAACCTTACTGGATGATGTTCAAATATAGCAACATGTAATTTAAATACTTCATACATACATCTATCATTACTTCAAAGTTTTATGCTCGCAATAAAGTTACAAGTGTATGGCACATGTCCTCTAAAAACCGCCCCGAGTAAGATTTAGGCTATAAACCTCTGTGAGTGCTTGGTACTCTGGCTTGGCTAATTCACTGTCATGATCATGATATTTTCTAAAAGTTGAGATGACCTGTTTGATTAGGAAAAGGCTCACGTCCTCAACTATGTCATACAAAGTCTTTTCATTGATGGTCGTCGCCTTGGCTTTCTTGGAAGATTTCTTCATGTATGTTGTCATGTCTCCTCTCATGTGCTCGCACACGTAGTATCCATAGAGGACAGATCCTGGTGGTTGCTTGTGGCACTATATACAAAATATAAAAGTGGTTATTTATAGATGCTCGCACACACGTGGATTTTACAAGAGTAAGTTTTCATACAACTTACCGGCCAGTCATATATAACTTCCAATGGCTCATTTTATTTTTTCTTCGACTCAAGCTTTCCACCGCTGATTTTATAAAACCGTCATGCCCTACGAATACAATCACCATGTTAATTATTCTTAAAATCTTATAATGCAAAAGTATACGTGCATATATCTCGACTCACAGCTCTAAGTTCTCAATGAAACCTACATAGTTTGCTGGCGGATAATTTGTGGAGTCTAGTACAACCACCCTTCCTTTTCTAGGATAAATGATGACACTCCTTTTCTAGGATAAATGATGACACAGATCCAGTGGTCCCTGCATGAATCAAATTCATGATACATTTGTGCATTGAAAATATGTAGTTTGATCACCCAAAGTTATACGGTGTCACTGCCCAAACTCATACTTACCCAAAGTTGTATGGTGCCACAATCGATTTCCTATCTTGATACTTCTGCATACACTTTGAAATGTAGAAGGCGTACATGGAATCAAATTGAAACTTTAACCTTTTCTTTTTCGTGGCACGTGCTGCACCTACTAAGCCCCTTAAATCGTCGTTGTTTTCCCCGATTCTGAAGGTGTGCCTTTCTTCGCATATATCAATTGGGTTTAGATACCCAACCCTTTGCTCGGCACAATAATCGAAATCCTCGTCGTAAGTCTGCTCCTCCTGGTCATATAGCATTCTACAAGGCACATGCATGCCAGATATTGAATATTGATGCAACAACAATGGATGTGTAACTATGTAACACTTACAATGCAAACATCGTTATGATATGTACGTCTATCCTCTCGAAGTTCATCATCAACCAAAGGTCTTCAAAGCTAATCACGCATAGATCATGAACACTTTGAAATGCCTTATGTGGTATACGCACGTTGATGGCGTGAATGCCAGCAGAAGAGGCTCTCATGTACCAGTCATTCAGCCTTTTTACATTGTTTGGCACCTTTTGGAGTTTATCCCAATTCAGTAGAGACTTTCCCACCACATAGTTTTTAGGCACAGACTTGTAGTCTTCAAAAGTCCGCACCTTGAATGTGCAGGGAATTACCTCAGGCACCGGTTGCGCTGACTTCTTTAGCTCAGACAAGTCGCGGACTTCAATTTTGCGTTTTGTCCCAAGTCCTTTCAAAAATCTGGCCGTGCCAGCTGTTTACTTCTTTGGCTTGAAGGGGGAAATCAACTTGGGCACCGGAAACTTCTTCTTTGGCGGCGCTGGTGTTTTTTATTAGGATCTTTGGGTTGTGGGTATGGTGTGGATTTTGTTGTGGAGGCGGCGGAGGTGAAGTTTGTGGTGCAGATGGTACTAACTGTGGTGGAGATGATGACTGTGGTGGAGGTGACCGAGGTGGCGAAGGTGATGAGTGTGGCGGCGGCGATGGATGTGGCAGGGGTGATGGAGGTGGCGGAGGTGACCGAGGTGGGCTCCAATGAGAATGGATTGGTGATGGTGGTGGGTTCGGAAGAGGATCAGTCGGTCCTGATGACTCCTCAACTTGCGAGGACGGTGCCAGTTCCGTCAGCTGGACGTCTCGCCGAGGCCAAAGAATGAAATTGTTTAGAGCCTGTCTGAGTTTCTCAATGTCCTCGGGATCGAGGATATCTAATATCTCATCCTCATATCCTTGGACCATGGTCGATACTTCTACTCTGCAGTAGTCTTCAGGAATGTCAGCACTGTGGTACTTGCGTCCTGGGATCGATTTGCCTGTGGCTACTTCCCTTGTACCGTGATTGTTAATGCCATATCTTATGACAAGGGAGCAAGCCACTAGAGTAACAATGTCGTCAACCGGATATTGAACCTTATTCCCTATAGACGCGACACTGCTTGGTATCTCAACAATGATCTGCTGGGACACCACTGGGACTAGCTGCATCTGGGGTGCCTGAGTGCTCATTTATTGATTTGACACCGCACTCGCCAGTTTCTGCATCAACTCAACAGGAGAATCATGTACTAATTTTTGCATAAACTCTATGAACCCTTTCTTAGCCTCCTCCTTCAATAGCTAGCAATTTCTTCCTTGTATCGATCATGTTTCCTATACTCACCTTCCCACTGAGGGTCGAATCTCTCCTTCCATCCTTCTTTGGATGACATGCCTCGAACACGGCCAGGATGCTCAAGGTTACCCAGGCCCTAGCTAAGGATGTCCCTCTCTCTTCGTGGCTTGAATTTACCTTCCTGCTACTTGGCTGCCACCGCAAAGATGTTCTTTGCTACTTGTTCAACCTCAGGGTCATCAAAGGACAAACCGCTCTCGGTTTCCTTTGGTTTTTGAGCCCGAATCCAATTCGCAGACCTTTCACCAACTTGTTTGGACAGCGCCGGCAACCCTTTTGCCTTCCGCGCACCATCTTCTTGTTGCCATTTGGGAGCCTGACGCTGATAACCACCTGAGCCTAGACGGTAGTGGTACTTATTCTTCTTAGCGAGAGAGGAGTTGGCTTCGCTCATAGATACGAAGTCTGTTTCTTTCTTTTGCTCTAGAAAGACCGCTCACTGCCCTTTAGAGATCTTGTACGTTGTTGTAGGGTCCAACCTTTCTTGGCAAACTTTTTATTCAAATCGGACCTCCAGTTTCGGAAACTGACCGCACACTGCTTCATTGTATAGTCCTTTACCAGTGCCTCTGGTATGGCTCGAGGAAACTGGAACCTCGTCTTCATTTTTTCTCAAAATCTCGTCTTGTCATCCTCCAACACATTGGACCATTTCTTGATAGTGATGTCAAGAAAGTCCCTAACACAGAAGCCAATTGTGTTCCGGTACTTGGCTAGGGCCTCCAAAGGAGCCGTGGGCTGTCCGGTCAGACTGACTTCTAAGATGGAATATACGTCGTCTGGAAACTTGTTCAATCCTCTCTCGCCTCGTTTGGAACCACTCCGCTTCCTCTTCCTTGATCTCTTAGTAATTATCGTCGCGGTCGGTTCGGGTGCACCTTCGGCACGTTTTACGGCATGTTGCGACATTAATTCTTGCATCTAAGTTAATGCCCTCTGAATATAGACATTGTGAGTTTAATGGTGATGGTTTATAAACATCCTATCATATAATAATAGGCACGATATATATAATTACCTCCTCGGCTTCTTGATCATAATCAGGGTCATGGCGTAATTCACGCTCAACTTGTTCTCGAGCCTTCCTCACTTCGGGATGCTCGAAGTCGTCGCTCGAAGATGATTGGTTCCCTTCTTCTTCCTCCATGGGGTCGGATGACCCCAGGCCTTGCCCCGTTTCATGGGTATCTTGTACTTGCTCCGTGGGGTCGGACGACCCACGCCTTGCCCCGTTTGGTGGGTATCTTGTAGTTGCTCCGTGGGGTCGGACCAAGGGCTTGTTCCGTATGAACGGGCCCTTGTGCTTGGTCCTTGTTTCTTGGAGATGTCATCGCGGAAATCTAATAAAGGATAGACATTTATATATTATATATATGACTTATATGTATTGGAGGCATATATAAGTTATTATAACCAACGCATACATGTATATTGGAAGCATTTATATAATCATTTATCTAATAAACGATAAACATTTATATAAGTATTTAAAAATATATAAGTCATTGGATTTAAATCATATATCTAATATAATCATATATTGGAAGCATTTATATAATCATTTATCTAATAAACGATAAGGATTTATATAAGTATTTAAATATATATATATAAGTCATTGGAGACATACATACTTGAATGGAGACATACATACAAGTCATTGGATTTAAGGAAGCATTTACATATAAGAATTTAAATATATATAAGCATTTACATATACATACAAGAGGCATTTAAATATATATAAGAAAAATCAGCTATGAAAAAAGAAAAAAGCCCTTCTTTTCTCTCCCTCCCCTTATCTTCTTTTCTGGCCCGCTCGCGCAGCCAGCCCAGCCTCGGCCCCCTCCCCTCTCTCTCCAGCGAGCGCGGAGGCCCACCCCACGGCCCAGTCCATCCTCTCGGCCCAGCTTATTCGGACAGCCGAACCCCCCCTCCACTTTCTCTCCCAGCTTGTTCGGACAGCCGAACCTTCCCCCTCTCCCCTCGCTGACGTGGTGGTCCCACGCGTCAGCCCCACCACTCTTCTCCACCGTGCCACCACCGTCGTGCTCCACCCCGCCGCGCTCCGCCCCACTAGCTACCTCTTTGGCCCAGGTGGCCTCCTCGCGCTCCGTCGCGCTCCTCTGCGTAGCCCCGCCGTGTGCGCCCCGCCTGCCAACACACCCACCTCCCCCGGACGAGCACCACCGCAGCCACCGAGCACCACCGCGCCGCCACCAAGCGAAGCACCAGAGCACCGCCACCTTCATCACCCCCTCCACCTCTTTCTTGCCCTCACACACCAGCCGCGAAGCACCAAAGCGCCACCACCAAGCTCCAAACCCTAGCCGAGCTCTGCTCGCCACGCGCGCACGAGAGCGCCACCACCTACGCGCGCGAGGGAGCGTCGCCGCCATCGCGCTGTCACCGAGCTCGCTGCCGCCTACGCGCGCGAGGGAGCGCCACCCCCACCGCGCAGCTGTCGCCGCCGCCACTGAGACGAAGAAGAGAAGAGGGAACGACCGAGCACTTACCCCGGCCGAGCTTGGAGGAGATGGTCGCGCCGAGAAGGGCGGAGATGAGGTGCGGCGGCGGCTCGTGGAGAATTTCGGCAGCCTGACGGCGTTCTTTCAAATGAATTGGTGCCTTCGGACTTAGAAAAATTTCAGGCTCGAGCGCGGCGTTATAAAGGGAGAGCATTTCTACTAGCAATTGGCAACACCAACCGCCAGTACAAACAATTTTGCAAAAATAATTCAATAATATTTCAAAAAATCATATCTTGAGAAATATTGTCCCAAAAATTGTGAAAGAAATTTTGTGGTGTTTGTCTTGACAAGATATACATGTTAAAAATATGAAATGAAATGTTTGATATACTTTTATATGTAGCTATATTTATATGTCTAATACCTCAATTAATAAATAAGCTTCAAAAAATCATATCTTGAGAAATAATGTTACAAAAATTGTGACTTAAATTTTGTAGTGTTTGTCTTGACAAGATATACATGTTAAAAATATAAAATGACATGTATGAGATACTTTTGTATTGAACTAGAGTTTAGCTAGGGTTTAGTGTTTAGGGATATACATGTTTTAAATATGGAATGACATGTTTGAGATAGTTTTTTATGTATCTATATTCTCGGGATACATATCTCGATTAATACATATGTTTCATAATCTCAGGATTATAGAAATAGATTGCAATTATGTGAAATAAGCATAGGGCCTCACATGTAGAAACAAAAATAGGGTATCCACATGTTCAAACATAAATAGGGTCTCCCATTGTAACATAAATGGATTACATGGCAAATAACAAAAAATAATCTAGGAAGCTATATTGTTCTTCCTTGTCCATCGTGGCGCACCCAAGGTAGCAATTTCTGTAGGGTGCTTTTCTCAAGACTCCTTATGTTTAGTGGATGGTCATCTACAAAGAGACACATGTTGCTGAACTCATTAAATTCATCCAGGTCAGAAACACCATCAAACCCTATAGCTTGTTGCTTTCCATGAATAACTGCATGCTTCGGCTTGTCGGTACTTTTCTTCTCAGTAGGACAAAGGATTTGTTCAACATAGAAGACCTGTGCAGCACGGTTAGCCATTATCCACGGATCATCTTTGTAGCCTACCTTACTTAGATCAAGAACTCCGACCCCATAGTTGTCAATTGTGACATGTTTGTTTTCAACCCATTGGCATCGAAACATAGGGACCTGAAATGTACCATAGTCTAGCTCCCATATGACATTAGCAAAGCCAAAGAACATAGTTTCATCCCCAGTTTCAGAGTCTAAGGCATCACATCGAACTCCACTATTTTGTGCAATGCTCTTTTGGTCCTTGGACTTGGTACAGAATCTGAAGCCACTAATGTCATAGCTTTGCCATGTTGTGGCCTAGCATGATGGTCCAGAAGCCAACACCTTGATGGTGTGTTCCTCAATTGTTTCCCCCTCTGGAATGTCAAGATCCTTTAGCCATGAGGTGAACTTATTCTTTTCCTTCATTAACCACTCATCTGTGTGCCCATGATTTTGTTTGCAAAGCTCATCAATATGTTGCTTGATTAAAGGGTCCATTATTGAGAGTCGATGAAGGATACTATGATGTGTCTCGAGGAATGAATTGTAATCTTGCGGGACTAATGATTTCTTTCCCATACTCCCTCTTCCATTCAGCCTACCATCATGTCTTGACGGAGGCAAACCTATTGCATCTTGGTCTTTTAGGACGTTGTTGCAGAATGCACCTCCAGACTCAATTGCCTCTTCGGTTAAGTACCCCTCTACCATGGATGCCTCAGGACGAGCACGTGTCGATACGTAGCCATTAATTGTTGACATGAAACGCTCATACGTCCACATCTCATGTAAATACATGAGACCCAGTGCCTCTATCTGTGGAACCAAGTGCACCACAAGGTGAACCATAATATCGAAAAATTCTAGAGGAAAACGCATCTCAAACTATGACACTGTCTCCGCTGCAAATTCCTTAAGAGATGTCAACTCATCACGGTCGATCACCTTCTGTGAGATCCTGTTGAAGAAGTAGCACAACCATGTGACTGCAACCTTTATCTACACTGGATTTATAGCCCTGATGGCAATAGGGAGGAAAGTAGTCAGCATGGCATGATAATCATGTGAGTTGTAGTTGGTGAGTGTAAGATCTTTCATTGACACAATAATTCGTATGTTAGAGCAGAATCCAGATGGGACCTTCATATTCTTCAACCACACACACATCGAATGTTTCTCATCATTGTCGAGGTTGTAGCTTGCTGTCGGGAGATGGTACTTCCCATTTTCTTGAAGAACAGGGTGGAGTTCTTCTTTTATGTCTAATTGTACCATGTCCAGACGTGACTTTAGTCCTTCCTTTGTCTTGCCCTTTATGTCTAGCAAGGTTCCAATTAGGCTTTCAAACACGTTCTTTTGAACGTGCATACCATCGATCGTATGGCGTACGTCTAACTCAGGCTAGTACGACAAATACTCGAAGAAAATAGATTTCTTCTTGAAGGTAGTCCCTAGAGTTGGTTTGACATTCTTTCTTGGTTTTCCGTCTGTTGTCTTCTTCCCGAAAACAAATTTAAGGTTCTTGACTAGGTTCAAAACTCGTTTGCCTTTACTGTTGCCTAGTGGGGCAGTAGACTGGAGTTCAACATTATTGTCGAAGTACTTATCCATCTTCTTCTAGCGGTACCTGTGTCCTTTCGATAAGAAACGTATGTGCCTCATGTACAGTATCTTCTTAGATGCAGTAAGGGACATGTGAGCGGTTTCATCTATGCATACCACACAACCAATCCTTCCTTGATCTGCCCTGATAATGTGAAGAGAGCAGGGTAATCGTTGATGGTAACAAAGATAATTGCACTCAACATGAATGATTCTTGACGGTACTCGTCCCACATTTTAACACCTGTTTCCCACAATATCTTCATGTCTTCCATTAAGGGTTCCAAGAAAACATCTATGTCAACTACAGGCTGTGTAGGTCTAGAGATAAGGATGGTTAGCATGAGATACTTTCGCTTCTGCATCAACCATGGCGGAAGGTTGTAGATGGTGAGGATCATCGGACATGTGTTGTGCGTGCTGCTCCTCTCAGCAAATGGATTCATTCCGTCAGTACTCAGTGCAAACATAACATTTCTTTGTTCCTTTGCAAAGTCTTTGTGGTTATTATTGAAATCTATCCACTCCATGCCATCGGCTGGGTGCCGAAGCTTCCCATCGTCTTTGATGTTCTCATTAGAAGCATGCCAGCTCATAAGTTTGGAATCCTCTGGGTTAGCAAACAAACACCTCAGTCGGTCGACCATAGGCAGGTACCATATCACCAAAGCAGGAATCTTTTTCAGCGCATAATAGTCTACTTCTTCTTTTTCTTTGATCGTGGGTTTTGAACTCCGTTGGGTGTTCTTTCGCTTCTTTCCTTTACACACAACCGAGGCAGCACAATGTTCCTCTTTGTAGTTTTTATTCGTTTTATACCTACTTGCATTACACTTTGGACAACTCTCCATGTCCTTATATTCGTCACCTTGATATAGAATACAATGATTTCTACAAGCATGGATCTTCTCAACACCCATTGTGAGTGGACTGATTAGCTTCTTTTCATAGTACGTATTAGCAGACACTTTGTTTTTCTTAGGAAGCATGTCTGTGATAATACTCAAGAATGCATCAAAGCCAGCATCACAAATACCAAACCTAGCTTTGCATACCAACAACTTTATCACCGAACGCAAGGTCGTGAACTCTTTGGTGCAACCCTTAGACTCATCGTACAAAGGCTCTTTTGATGTCTTCATCAGGGCCTCCATACCTTTCTTGAAGAACATTGATGGATCTTCTGTATGATGACGCAACATTGCCTCCATGAATTCTGCATCTTCTACAACCATATTATTTTGCATCACATCAGTTCCGACGCCTTCAATTCCTCCAGCGTAACCATGATCAAGACCATCGGTGACATGTTGTTGTGTCTCGTGTGCTAACTGAAACCCACCGTCAACAAGCATATCTGGACCATCGGCGTCGATATTTGCACGACTAACAGTTGTATAAGGCACAAAGCTCTCCTCTCCGTGCTTTGTCCAAATCAAGTAATCCTTCATAAATCCTCGGCGGACAAGATAAGAAAGGATTTGTTGATGGTCATCAGATACAACAACATTTATGCAGTCCATGCATGGACAATGTATGTGCGTCTTCTTTGTTCTCGAAGCATGGTTCTTAGTGGCATCAATAAACTTATGAACCTTGGGTAGGTATGCTGCATCTAGTCTTGATAACTTATACATCCAGAATGACCTCTCCATCGATCAATACCTGGTTTTCAAAAGGGAGAGACGACAAATATTATGTAACCATCTTAATCAACATGACTTGAAGAAAATGGATTAAAACTGACCTTTCTTAGCAATCTCCTTCCAAGAAATGAGGATGAAAACCTCCCCCCTTGTAAATGTGGCTCTCCAAAATCACCTCCTTCCAATAGTCCTCAAATCAAAATGCCCCCTTGTCTGTGTAAATGAAGGCTAGGGTTTAGGGTTTAGCTAGGGATTATTAGCTAGGGTCACTGGATTGTTTAGCTAAGGATTTATGATTTACCTAGTGATTATTAGCTAGGGTTACTGGATAATAAATTTAATCAACCTCACATGAATAAACAAAGAAAATAACCTAGGTGTTCTTCTCTCTCACTCATGGTGAAACCCTAGATCCAAAATGTGGATAAAATTGAGCAAAAGGGACATAAACTAACCTTGGAGAAATATAAATACAAAAATGTAGCTATTGTACAAATATATATATCTATCCATCTTATTTTAGTCACCTAGCTAGAAATATAAATACAAAAATGTAGCTATTGTGAATATAAATATATCTTGGAGAAATTAAATCAAGAAGAAGCAGAATAATATATATCTATCCATCCTAATTAAGTGACCTTATTACTAGAAATAAATACAAAAATCTAGCTCTTCTTCTCTCTAGCTAGCTCATGAAACCCTAGATCCAAAAAGGGTACAAATTGAGCAATCGAGGTTAAAAGAGGCCAAAAGAGGCACCAACTAACCTTCCTTAGCGACCTCCTTCGATGAAATGACGATCAAAACCTCTCCCCTTGTATTTTGAAAATTTTGAAACTCCAAAATCACCTCCAATAGAAGGTGGCGGCTAGAACTGTAGCTGGTCGGGAGGAAGAAGAGAGTGGGGGTCGGGACTGTGGTATATATAGGCAGGCCTTAGCACTGGCGGTTGGCATAAGGAAACCGCCAGTGTAAATCGGCCTATTTACACTGGTGGTTGGGTTATGCCAACCGCTAGTGGAGATCGGTTACCACTAGCGGTTGGCATAATCCAACCGCCAGTAAATGGAGTATTTACACTGGCGGTTTTTTATGCCAACCGCCAGTGATAATCAATCACCACAGGCGGATGGAAAATCTACCCAGGCCATTTCAAACCACAGGCGGTAGGCAACCAAAACCGCCTGTGGTGTTTTTTGGGTGGCGCCAATAAAAACCACTTTTCTACTAGTGATGTCTACATCCCGTGCTCTGTTTTGAAATAATGATTCTTGGATTTTTCACTTTCTACGTCTAATCATCACACTATTGTTACATAGCTATATGGTTTGTATATCTTAATGCCATGAATACGCTCAATTTCAGAATACCTACCTATAACTTCCCGAAGGTGTGCCGGTGCTAATCTAAAAAAGGAACCGTACCCAATGTGTGGATATGATTGCCCAAATACATGTTGTTCATGTCGGTTCATTTCAAAACTGTTATGACCATTCGCTAACAAGTTTGGCATTTCCTGTTTCTATGTCCTTATTGTTCATGTATCAAATATGCTTTCTACTATACATGCAAAAACACAATCCACAACCAGCCAACCACTGTTGGGGAAGTTAAGTAGTAACACCATAGTCCGTACCAGCCGCAGCGAAGCGCATGAGATTAATATTAACTAGTATTTTATATAAATATAGTTAAAGTTGTGACACGGAAACCCAAAACGACAATTAATTTTGGACGGAGGGAGTAGACACCAAGATCTCGTCTGGATGGGTATTGTGTTGCCATCTCACCTGCGAACCCCTGTGGATCACTGGTCCGGTGCTCCGCCGCATGAGGCTCACATCTCTGGTAATCTGAGATTGTTGTTGCCATCTCCATGCCTGGGAGGAACGACGAAGGATTCGGGTACCAGCCACCGCCGCCATTACTAGCGCTGAGTCCTCGCGGTACAAACTAGAAAAAAAACTGAGTATGCAGAAGTGGGATGGTAGGAGGAATTGCGGGGAAGGGCTCAGAAAATTACGGCACATGCCGTTTGCTATGGATGCTCTGTGTGTTGCCATGTATGTGCTGCAAAAAGGTACTTTAGTTTGTAGTGTGGGGAGAGAGGCACATAGGGGAGTAGAGGGGAAAGTGGTGGTCGGTCAGCGGACACGGCCACCACCACTGCTCCGCCGCATCGGGAGAGAGAGAGAGAGAGAGAGAGAGAGAGAGAGAGAGAGGCAAATAGGGTTTTCATTATACCACACATAAAGAAGAGGGGGGAGGCAGGGCGACCAAGGTGGCGGAGCCCCCGTGGTTGCGCCCAAGGGAGCTGGAAGAGGGGGCCATCACGTTGGGGGTGGTTACACCGGGGGGGAGGGGGCGGACGCCTGCCGGTATGCGCGCGCCCGCGAAACCCTAGCCGCACTGGAGCTGAAGGTAGGATATGACGTAGGCCCTCGGCAAGGGTGTGGTCGCACTGGTGCGCCGAGGTGGAGGAGGAGCATGGCGGCCGCAGCCGCCCCAGTTGCGCCGGTGGCCGCCGCCCTGACCGCTTCGGGGAGTGGAAGGAGACAGCGATGAAAGAGGCAAGTCAGCAAGAGGAGGGCGTCGGGGTAGGAGGAGGGAATGGGGAGAAGCAGTTTTGGTGCTGAACAAGAAGTCGAAGCTATTGTATATATTGGTTTTCCTAGATTCCTAGAAGAATCCGATGAAGTGAGGAAGAAGGGGTAAAAGATAAAGAGAAGAACAAGAGGCCGCTTCCGATAAGCCGGAAGAATTTCGGGTGACGTGGACATGTGTTCTCTTCGAGGAGCTGGGGTAATCTATGTACAAGAAAGATGTTTGATTTATTTTTTATTTCTCGGATAAGACCTCACATGAAACTGAATAACATGAATATCATTTTTCCATTATTCAAATGACTTGCGGTTCAAATTTGACTTAGGCCAGAAAATTCAATTAATTGAAATAAACTAACTAAATATAACAAACACAATGAGAAATATGCCAAACTTAAATATGTAGTTCCAGGAGCACAACAGAAAGAGTTTGGGGACAAGAAAAAATGTTTGCCGAGTGTCTGCCTGTGACACTCGATAAAAATTAGAATTTGTCGAGTGTCTAATGTCGACACTCGGCAAAGAGATGATGTTGTTAGCTGCTAACCGAGTTTGTCGAGTGTCATTATTTGTCGAGTGTCCGACATTCGGCAACCCCTTATTTTAATGACTGTGAGGTTGTGCCAAGTGCTCGACACTCAGCAAATAGTTACTTTACTGAGTGTTACACTCGGCAAATATGCTTTTTGTCGAGCACCCAATAGAAAACAATCAATAAAGTCTTTTGCAGATGGCAAAAAGCATGTCTTCGATAGTGAATATTTATGAGCATGGTACCCTATGTTACCTCATTCGGTAATAAGTTTAATTTTGCAAGTAATAATTTTGGATAAGTGAAACTTTTTATAACTTTGTTTTTTAATAATGGATTTTTTATTAATGCCGCTTATATATCCACGAAAGAAATACACCCCCAAAATGATACAAGAGCACTTATAGCATCAGCTCCAAAAAGAGAACACACGACCAAAAAAATTCGACCTCAGCACACATCTCTGTTTCTCGACATCCTCTCCTGAAATGGCCAGATTCCATGAGTAGAAATCGTCAAAGTCACCGCCGTCCCTCCCTAGAGTGTGCCATCGCTGCGGATGTAGCGACAGATTGCATTCTTACTCTTATTGAATTGAAAAACCATACGCAAGCCGCATGTTCAAAAGCATAAGATTTCAGGAAATAGTACAATAACTACCACGGATCAAACTGGCCATTATTGAAAACAGGAAACAAACAACCGATCAAAGGTTAATCAACTTGATCCCAACAACCTGCCGAGTCCTTCCAGTTGAAGTCACACTCCGGTGCTATGCTCGGGCTCCAGAACATAGTATCATTAGCTGGAGGAGCTGCTGTAGAATCTGAGGTGCCGCTGCTGTTGGTCGACATTGCTGCGGCACTGGAGGTAGCGGTTCCGATGAGAATTACTTCCTCCAGTTGATCCCCCAGCTGGTATGCCTGAGTGGCCAACTGCTTCACATGGAACTGCGTTTAATTTGAGAAGATCGATCATACAAGGAAATATCATTTAGAAATTCATTGGGGTCAAGAAGGCTGCAAAAAAAAATTCAGTTACCACTCAGCAAAGACCGACACTTGGCAAAGCCACTATTATTGTACATTACCAGTTGATGTGGATGCAGTTCTTGCAGACCAATTGTCTGGTCTCCAATTCTTGCTGCCAAGACCTCTCCTATAGGGTTAAAGGTAATCTCACACCCTACAGTCTTGAAAACATAGCATTTCCGTCCCATGTCACACGTTTTTGCATGATTTAGCGTTGCGTTCCATGGCCTATCAGACATGCCGACGATCTGAAGAACATAGCAATGAATCAAATTCAGTAGCATGCATGGATGTACATACAACTCGTGCCTAAATATTTGGATGTGTAGAAATATCATGTGTACGAGTTCTTACAGCTTTGAGCTTTTCAGGATCTATGGTGTTAAGCTTCAAGAAGTCCTGGACGTTCCTAATCCCCTCAGATTCCAATCTCTTGTCAATTGGTCCATCTTTTCCAATGTTCTTGAGCCTCCATATGTTGTCAGTCAGCAAAGGAGGATAGTGCTTTTTGTACACTAGTAAAAGAAATGCAAACATATATATCAACTCTCGACATACGCCAGCAGAATGGTGACGATCGACATGCATTTCTCATATAAATCATGGCATGCAATTTATATGTTAAGTTCAGAAAATATATTAACTACATAAAACATATACAGGATGGAATCAACTTACATTCACCTCGATGATCTTTGACGGTGAAGCTGCCACTCACTGCCTCTTGGAGTCTTGATCCAAGATGGGCCCCAGCCATGATGCGCACACCAATTCGAAACTTTCGGCACCTTATCCAGCTTGAATTGTCAGTAAAGGACACATCATCAATCACAGCTACTCCATGGTTGTTCATAGGAACACTGAGTGAGCCCACCAGCAATGGTCTCTTCCCTTCTCTTGCCTTCACAATCGCTACATCAAACTGGTCAGCTGTCCACACATCGTGGTCCTCACACTGAAAATCACCATCCAGAACCAGCACCTCTAGTCTTATAGATGAAGATCCAAGATGAGTATCTGGATTTCCTCACGCACCTAAGCATCCCATGATATATGAAGTGATTAGCGGAGGTGCACTCCAAAACTCACGGAAATGATGAAATAAATTAGGATCAGTGTATGTTAATTTGACACACATCACCAAATTAAATAATGTATCGGTGTTCTCAATATAAACTATAACTTATGATGGCATTTGAATCGTTTCAGACCAATTTGCATTATTGTCTTTTGAGGGCAATCAGTAGACAAAGTTATTTCCCCAATAATCAAGAACTCTAAGTTTCATACCAATATTTCATGCTAAAAATAAAAGGGATAGACGACTATACTGTTAACGCATATAAAAATGTGTATGCATCATGTAGTCTTACCACTCTACGAATAAGTGGTTCCAGATTGTGGACTATTTGTTGAATAGTTTCTTGGGCCACAACTCTTCTTACTGCACTGCGAAAGGAGTACAAAACTCAAAATAACAAAGTTAACCAGCTGGGAAATAAATATTTGAGAGGGAAGCTAGTAAATGAATATATTGACACATGCATACGTACGCCTATATGAACCATCTTTAATTTAATTTGGTCTCCATTTCAATATGAATGCGAAAATTGGAGTTCATAAGGTGGCCGAATAATTAAAACCAAAGGATATATTGTCAGATGTGTCAAATTGCCAGTAACATGAAAGGGTAAATAGCTATATATATAGGGTTTCTTCCGGTTAATAGTTACAAAAAAAATTTTTTGGGTGATCCATGGATTTAAGTATGGGATTTTGCTCTCTAGTCGTCCTCCACAGCCCACCTGCAGGTACGGTGGTCAAGTTGATGATCAATCTATGTCGACCCAATTAAATTAAACCGCCGAATACATATATCCTTGTTCTTTGCGGTGTTCTTCAAACTTTAAACAGAAAATAAAAAAATGGTTGGATCGAGAATTGAACGGGCAGCAGCTATGGCGCGGCTCAATAATATATGTGGAGAGATGACACTACTACAGAAAGTGAAATAAGTGCCGGTTCAAAATCCCCTATCAATGCCGGATTTTGAACCGGCACTGAGCTTTCGGCAGTGATGAGGATGCACAGTCCAGAACAAAATCGATTTTTAAAAATAGAAAAAAAAATATTTAAATCCTGGGAGGGGCTAAGAAGCGAGCCGCGCATTTTTTCGTGTAAAATTTGCGAACGCGCTCCACCAGGATTCGAACCCTCAAGCCTCGCGCGGTACCTCCTCTACCACTCCACCCATCCGTCACTTATATCTAGATTCGGTAGTACTTTCTCATATTCTATACTAAACCGAGTGTAAATTGATTTTTTGAGCCAATAAACGAATTCAAATGAAAACATTGTGAACTACAAAGTTTCATAACTTTTCGAGATCTACAACTTTCATGTACAAAGTTTTTTTCATCCGAGATCGTTTACAAAAATTTGAATTTGAAATTTGACACATTCAAACATATTTTTCGGCCACTAAATGATTTCAAATGAAACAGTTGTGAACTACAAAGTTTCATAACTTTTCGAGATCTACAATTGTCATGTACAAAGTTTTTCATCCGAGGTAGTGTACAAAAATCAAAAAAATCAGTGTGTAGGTACATCAGTGTCGGTTCCAGCAACGAACCGACAGTGTAGGTACATCAGTGTCGGCACTAAAGGTCATCATTATTGCCGGTTCGTGGCTAGAACCGGCAGTGAAAGTGGTCATGATATCACTGCCGGTTCCGGCCACGAACCGGCAGACACTGATATATCTGTATAGTTGACTTTTTTGATATTTGTAAACGACCTTGGATGGAAAAATTTTCTACATGAAAGTTGTATATCTCGAAAAGTAATGAAACTTTGTAGTTCGCAACTTTTTCATTTGAAATTGTTTAGTGGCCGAAAAATACGTTCGAATGTGTCAAATTTAAAATTCAAATTTTTGTAAACGATCTCAGATGAAAAAACTTTGTACATGAAAGTTGTAGATCTCGAAAAGTTATGAAACTTTGTAGTTCACAACTTTTTCATTTGAATTCATTTAGTGGCTGAAACAATCTATTTACAAATCTAATTTTTCAAATTACGAATCGGCAGTGATGAGCACCTTCACTGTCGATTCGTGGCTGGAACCGACAGTGAAGATTCATCACTATCGGTTTTGCCAGACCCGACAGTGATAGGGCGACACTGATAGTGTGAGGCCAAGTCCGTAGTTGCAAGAAACTCGAGTCAACAAAAAACACCCAAAATGAATTAACTGATGGATCGGAGACGGTGAAATGGAGTTATTACGTCGTAAAAGCAAGTGGTGCCGGCCGGATCCGCCTACTACGGCCACGCCTGTGTGGATGACTATCGGCTCCACCCCCGTCCTCCTCCTCCTCGTGTCGCGGCCTCCGTGCTGCCATCTTCGAACAGCTAGCTGTACGTTCAACAATCAAGATGAAGAAGAATTATTTAGAAGAATTGGATTGCCTTCTTCCTCAACAAAGCTTTGGGTTGCGGCAAGAAAAACAAACCTAGCTAGCACCTGCAATGTATGTGTGGTGTCGTCGCCTGATCGAGCTTGCTAATTAAGTAAGACACTGATCGATGATTATTACGTTAGCATATATATGCTCGAAAGCAACTCTGCCCGCGCATATATAGCGTGTATATATATATATATATATAGGCTGCAGAAGGCAGCCTGGCTCCTAGAATTTGCTGTACGTTTTCCGGCTGGGCAGGCTCTGGGAAGGTGGCCGGAAACCGGCGTCACGCACGCTGCGTAAGTTCATAGCATTGTATGCTGAGAGTAGAGTGAGAGCCTAGCTTGCCTCGGTTTTGCATGCAGCAGCAACCGCAACACTGGCATGGCCTCGTCATATCTGCTCAGCCGGCCGGGAAGCTAGATAATATGGACCGGAGCGAGAGCTAACCCAGGTGCCTATGCACTACAGGAAAACGGTGATTTACCTAGTGCTAAATAAGTTGTCGATTGCCAGATATTGGGCACTCAGGCAACTAATTTAGTTGCCGAGTGTCACACTCGAAAAAAAACCCACTCGGCAACTAATTAAATGTGGAGTGTCTAGTACTCGGCAAAAAAAAAAATACTCGGCAACTAAATTTAAGTTGCCGAGTGCCTACCCTAGGCACTCGGCAACTTAATTATTTTTTTTGCTCCCAATTTTTTGTGTGTTTAGTGAACTATTGTAAACAACATGTTCAAATTTGAAAGCTTTTTATTGCTTTTTGGTATTTTGCTTAGTTTATTTTGCTTTCTTCAATTTTCCCGCTTAATGTTCATTTGAACTGCAGGTGCATGAAATAATAGATTTCTCGCGTTCTAAAAATGTTATCCTTGTTTGTTAGTGTAAATGATGGCTAAATCCAAGGTCTGTCTCGAAAGTTCGATCAACGTGCTCACGGGACAACGTCGCCAACTTCAGTGCTTGTTGTTTTTTAATTATATTAAATGCAAACAAATTCCGAAAATCACGAAACTTGAGCAAGGGTCATGATCTCATGTGCGTATGTTGTGGTAAAAATTTAAAAAAGTTTCAAGCACGTCGTCACGTACGTTGTTCACAAACCTCAAAGTCCACGTATGATTTCACTTGTGATATCATAGGTGTACTTTGAGGTTTGTGAGCAACGTACATGACGACGTGCTCGAAATTTTTTCAAATTTTTACCACAACCCACACATGCAATAAGATGACACCCAGACAAATTTTGTGACTTTTGGAAAAATTTTGCATTTTATATAATTAAAAACCTACTCACACCGAAGTTGGAGACGTTGCCCCGTGACCACGTTGATCAAAATTTCAAGACAAGTCCTGGATTTATCAATCATCTACACAAACAAATAAGGATAACATTTTTTGAACGAATGGAATCTATTATTTCATGCACATGCAGTTCAAATGTAGATTAAGCGGGAAAATTCAAGAAAACAAATAAACTAAGGAAATATACCGAAAAGCAATGAAAAGCTCCCAAATTTGAATATGTTGTTTTCCAAAGTTCAATAAACACACAAAAAAATTGGGAGCAAAAAACAAAAAAAAAAATAATTAAGTTGCCGAGTGCCTAGGGTAACACTCGACATCTAATTAGTTGCCGAGTGCCAAAAGCCTGGCACTCGGCAACTTAATTTCTGGAACCGAGTGGCCTTCTCACCGAAACGGCCTGGCCCAGCCATGCGCAACTCGGCCACCTGGGCCTTTTGCGGCCCCGCCGCAAAGGCTCATCAGGAGCCGTCGGATCTAGGTTTGCTAGATCGGACGGCAGCGCATTCTTTTCTGGAGATCAAAACCCCCCGTCGGCTGGGCTCCCCAAATCCTAACCTCTCCCATTCCCATCGCCCCCCGCCCCGCTCCTCTTAGAACCCTCAACTGAGAGGAGGGAGAGACGCCGTCCGCCACCACATCTCCCCAGTGGCGCACGGCAGCCTGAGCACCTCCCCTCCTCCATTCCCGGCTCCCTCCCCCTCCTCTCCCCGGCTCCCTCCCCTCCTCTCCCCGTGGCTCCCCGGCGGCGCGGCCACTACGACCCTGCCCCTTTCCACCCTCAGCGTCTAGGTGGTGTCTGGGCGGCGCTCGGCGGCGCGGCAACGCGGGCGGCGCTCGGCACCCCCTCGGCGCGAGATCCGGCGAGGAGCCTGCCGGCGCGAGATCCGGCGGGGATGTGTCCGACTGCCCTTCCCGCCGGCGGCGCACGGTGGCCACGACCCTTCCTGTAGGGCGGCGTGGAGCAGCGCGGGGCAGCGCGGGCGGCGCGCGGCCTAGGTCTGGGCCCAGATCTGGGCCTGGGTCTCTTTTTTTTATTTTTTCCCTGATTAGTTGCCGAGTGCCGAGCACCGGGGACACTCGGCAACTAATTATTGAAAAAAAATAAAAAAAAATGAGTTGCCGATCACAAGATTTTTTTTGCCGAGTGCGACCAGGCACTCGGCAAAAAAATAACACTCGGCAAATTAGTTGCTGAGTGCCCGAAGGGTGGCACTCAGCAACTAAATTAGTTGCCAACTCGCTAGTTGCCGATTGCGGCACTCGGCAACTAATTTGCCGAGTGCACTCGGCAACTCGCCGTTTTCCTGTAGTGCTGGTAACAACATTCGTCAAAAAGTACTTCATCTCATTTCTCTGCCAGCACTAGTACATAAACCACCTTTGACTGATTTCCCAAAACGGCTTTAGCCTCGGTGGAAATTGCGCCCGGGGCTAAAGGGACCTTTAGCCCCGGTTGGTAACACCAACCGGGACTAAAAGTCCCCTCCCAACGGCTCATTGGGCAGACATTGTCAGGGGGGGACTTTTAGTCCCGGCAACCGGGGCTAAAGGTCCACCTTTAGCCAGGGTTGGTATTACCAACCGGGGTTAGACCTTTAGCCCCGGTTTAAGGCACAAACCGAGGTTAATTCGGGGCCTTTAGTCCCGGCTATTTCTATGGACCGGGACTAAAGGCCCCCCCCCCTCCTATTTGAACTCTCTTCCTCCCCTGTCCGAGTCCGAGAGCTCATTTCTTCCCCTCTCTATTCTTGCTCTTGTTCTTGGTGTTCTTCATTGTTCTTCATCTCCTCTTCGGTCATTGCTTCATTTGATCACTTCTACGCCTCCATTGACTCGTTGAAAGGTTACTATCTTCAACCTCTCATGTTTTAGCGGCAACATATATTGTTTCTTATTCTAGATGTGATTTTTCTTTATGATTTTCTCTTTTTTGCCATTTTAAGTTTCATTCACTTGACATTGTTTGAATATTTTGAACAAGACAACTAAAATTAGTATTCTAAGTATACACCATTCATTTATAGGGTATTATATGTTCCACATTTCAAGATTAGTTTAGCTTAGTTTGAGAAATATATAGATTCTTATTAGGATATTATTAAATTATGAATTTATGGTGGATTGTTCTTGATTTATATATGTGCCACTTGAGCTCAAAATAATTATATATTTAGATGAAGAAGGTAGCTACCTAGAATACTTTAGTTGTATACATGGTAAATTTATGTTTTTTTATTTTCTTTGTTTAGAATATAAGGAATTTATAATATCTAGTTTGAAAAATGAGTATAGAGAGTAGATGACAACTGCTTCGGGACACTCAGCCTCTGATCGGGTTCCAAAGCGACTAAGGCCAGACCTCCCTCTCATTACCTGTGGCAAGTGTATGCAAAAGACTGTGAAAGAGTACCGAGTGGGGAAACCGGGTCCCAACAACGGTCGGATCTTCTATAAGTGTCCAGATCACAATGTGAGTTATATATTTTGTCACATTTGATGGTTATGGTTAATTTGTACCTATATTTCCTGATGATTTTGATTAAAGTGTTGATTTTTTATTTCTATTTTCAGTGGGATGGCATTGGATGTCGTGGCTGGTACTGGGAGGAAGAGTATGTTACATACGTCGCGAAGGCTACGAATGCTGATGAGGCAGTGAGCCAGCTCAAGAAGTCTGTCAATGCTGAGTAGAAGAATAATGATTTGTCTGCTTTAGTTGGGATTGGTCAGGAGATCATTATGCTACTAAAGTGCATTTTAGGTTTTTTGTGTATAGTGCTAGTGGTCTTAGCATACGCTATGTCAAGGCCTTCATAGAGCATACATTAGTATTTGTATGAATCGGAAACGACACATGATGGTGTTCCATCTCGATTATGTTATTTTAATGTAGACGACCTTTCGTTCGGTATTTTATAATTTCATTTTTTGACCAAAATGAGAAATTTAATTATGTTTTGGGTCATATAATACACACGATGACACGCGATTGGATGTACAATGTTGATCGCCGCTCCAAAGAGTTCTTTGATGGTGTGCATGGCTTCTTAAGAGCGGATGAGGCAAACAAGCGGAATGGTAATTTCATGTGTTGTCCATGCACCTTGTGCAAGAATTTGAAGGAATATTCTAGCTCAAGGACTGTTCACTCACACTTGTTGAAGTCGGGTTTCATGTCAAACTATATTTGTTGGACCAAGCATGGAGAAACCGGAATTATGATGGAAGAAGACGAAGAAGAACAATTGGACCCTGAGGACATTATTTCTCAATATGGTGACTTCAATGATACTACAATGGATGAAGCAGAAGAAGAAGAGGCAGCTGAAGGGGCAGAGGACACACTCTCTGAAGATGATGGTCTTGGTGAAGTCATTCGTGATGCACAAAGAGATTGTGAAAGTGAAAAAGAGAAAGCTAAGTTTGACCGCATGCTAGAGGATCACAAGAAACTACTATACCCGAGCGCCGAAGATTGGAAAAATAAGTTGGGTACAACACTGTAGTTGCTACAATGGAAGGCAAAAAATGGCATATCCGACAAGGCATTTGGAAAATTACTCAATATTAATAAAAAGATGCTTCCGAAGCCTAACGAATTGCCTGCCACTACGTACGAAGCAAAATAGGTCGTGTGCCCTCTGGGATTAGAAATCCTGAAGATACATGCATGTCCTAATGACTGCATCCTGTATCGTGGCAAGGACTACGAGAATTTGGATGAATGCCCTGTATGTAAAGCGTCGCGGTATAAGATCAGGTGAGATGACCCTGGCGATGTTGAGAGCGAAGAGTGTCCTAGGAAGAAAATCCCTGCCAAAGTTATGTGGTATGCTCTTATAATACCCCGCCTGAAACGTCTATTCAGAAACAAGGACCATGCAATGTTGTTGCGATGGCACAAAGAAGACCGTAAGACAGACAACATGTTGAGACACCCTGCTCATGGGTCCCAGTGGAGAGCAATTGACAGAGAATTCCCGTAGTTTGCAGAAGACGCAAGAAACTTAAGGTTCGGTTTGAGCACGGATGGTATGAATCCTTTTAGTGAGCAGAGCAGTAGTCATAGCACTTGGCCTGTTACTCTATGTATCTACAACCTTCCACCATGGTTATGCATGAAGCGGAAGTTCATTATGATGTCGCTGCTGATCCAAGGCCCGAAGCAACCTGGCAACGACATCAATGTCTTCCTAAGGCCCTTAGTTGAGGAACTCCAGCTTTTATGGAGCAAACCAGGTGTACATGTGTGGGATGAGTACAAACAGGAACACTTCGACCTGCGAGAATTGTTGTACGTAATAATCAATGATTGGCCTGCCCTAAGTAATCTTTCAGGACAGACAAACAAGGGATATAATGCATGCACACACTATTTTGATGACCTTGACTGTGTATATCTGAAAAAATGTCGAAAGGTCGTGTACCTTGGCCATCGTCGTTTTCTTCCTAAGAATCACCAAGCCAGAAAAAAAGGAAAGCATTGTAAAGAAGAAGTGAAATGAACTAAGCCTAACAACCAAACTGAAGAGGAGTTACTTGATATGGTCAAGGTTGTGCAAGTAGTCTTTGGAAAGGGAGAAGTTGTCGTACCAGTTCCAAAAGATGCTAATGGGCGCGCACCCATGTGGAAGAAGACGTCCATATTTTGGGAGCTACCCTATTGGCATGTCCTAGAGGTCCGCCACGCGATCGACGTGATGCACTTGACAAAGAATGTTTGTGTGAACCTGCTAGGATTCATGGGTGTGTATGGAAAAGGCAAAGATACACTTGAAGCACGACAGGACTTGCAAGACATGAAAGAACAAGACAACCTGCATCCAGAGAAGACAGAAGATGGACGCCATTATTTAAAGCCTGCTAGCTACACTCTTAGCAAAGAAGAGAAGGAAAGCATGTTTGAATGTCTAAGCAGCATCAAGGTCCCATTTGGATTTTCCTCCAATATAAAGAATATAATAAATGTGTCAGAGAAAAAAATCCTAAACTTAAAGTCTCATGACTGCCACGTGCTTATGACACAATTGCTTCTGGTTGCGTTAAGAGGAATTCTACCTCCACATTTACGTCTAGCCACTGTGAAGCTATGTGCATTCCTCAATGCAATTTCTCATAAGGCAATCGATCCAATGGAACTAGCTGCTCTACAGAATGATGTGGTCCAGTGCCTTGTCAGTTTTGAGTTGGTTTTCCCTCCATCCTTCTTTAATATCATGGAACACCTCCTAGTTCACCTGGTCAAGGAGATTAGTATTCTCGGTCCTGTTTTCCTAAACAACATGTTCCCCTTTGAAAGGTTCATGGGAGTCCTGAAAAAATATGTTCACCAACGTGCTCGCCTAGAAGGAAGCATTGCGAAGGGCTACGAGATAGAGGAGGTCATTGAGTTCTGTGTTGACTATATTCCCGACCTTGACCCAATTGGTGTTCCTGAATCAAGACACGAGGGGAGACTTAGTGGGAAAGGAACACTAGGGAAGAAAACACATATCGGTACGGGGGATGATTATTTCAACAAAGCACACTACACAGTTCTTCAAAACTCCTCCGTGGTGGAGCCGTATCTCGAGATACACAAGAAGTTCCTATGATCCGATTTTTCAGGGAAGAATGAAGCTTGGATTATGCGTGAAGACATGAAAACTTTCAGCGATTGGTTGTGCAAAAGATTTGTTGGTGATGACAGTATTGATGACCAACTGTATTTCTTGGCTAGACAACCATCATGGCACATCCTCATGTACAAAGCCTACGAGATAAATGGAAATATATTTTACACGGTAGACCAAGATAAAAGGAGCACCAACCAAAACAGTGGTGTCCGCGTAGATGCCATTGACCCAAATGGACAAATGCAAATATATTATGGCTGCATAGTTGAGATTTGGGAACTATACTATGCACCTAATTTTAAAGTCCCTTTGTTTAAGTGCCAATGGGTGAAGATGACCGGAGCCGGGGTAATAATTGACAAGGATTATGGGATGACAACAGTGGACCTCGACACTATTGGGTACAAAGACGAACCATTCGTCCTTGCTGCTGATGTGAAACAGGTGTTTCTATGTAAAAGACATGTCTACAAAACCAAAGAAAGGAAAAAACGATGAAAAATCAATCATCAATGAGCCCAAGTGTCACATAGTACTTTCAGGGGAAAGAAATATTTTGGGAATTGAGGACAACTCAGACATGTCAGAACTTTACAAAAGGGATGACCGAATTGCGCCATTCAGTGTGACCAAAGACCGAAGCATAATTATAAATGCCGATGACACTCCATGGTTACGACATGATCATGACCAAGGGATATATGTCAAGAAGAAGATCACTAATGTGCCCCCTTGATGTAGCTAGCTTAGCAGTGTGATGTCGATCAAGTGACATGTGTATTGGGCATTTTGGTCAAATAAATAAAGATCTACATTTGTCAGTGATCAAATTAATGTTTACTAATACTTCTTTTGTAGTCATTTAGTGACTAATGAAGATCTACATTTGTCAGTGAAAAAGTTTAGTTCTAAAAGAATGATCTTGATGAGTTATAAAACCTTTGTATTCAAAAGTTTTTCATATAGGGTCATTTAGTGTCTCATTAACAATTTTCTATTTAAGGGTACACTTAAAGGTCGCATAATTGGATAATGAATGGTGAAACACAAATAGTTTAACGTTAAAATAATGCATAAACTAATTTCCTGTTGGTAACCAAGCATTTTATTTTTTTTAATTGAACAATATACTTTTGCATTAACCAAATTCTAATGGTTAGTTACATTTATATTTGATATTATAAAAAAGGTAAAACATTTTATGTTATACATTTTTCTAGTGTATAATAAAGAAAAAAGAAATTTAATGGTTATTTTTTCAAAAATTTGTAGCAATTTATATAGATATTAAACTATATATAATACCAAAACATCTAAAACCTGCCCACTAAAATTTCGGTTGGCGCCTAAATAGGCCTTTAGCCGCGGTTGGTATTACCAACCGGGGCTAAAGGACCTTTAGCCCCGGTTGGTAATACCATCCGCGGCTAAAATACACCTACCTATATAAGCCACGGCCGCCGCCTCCTTCCCCATCTGCCTCTTTCTCGTCTTCCTTCAACCGCGCGACGTCGATTTCGAGCTCCTCCATCCCGCCGCCGTCGCGACCCTCTGCGCCGCCACGACCCTCTGCGCCGCCGCGACCCTCTGCGACCCTCCGCACCGGCCCCGGTCCGCAGGGCCCCCTCCTCGCCTCACCTCCTCTCGCGCCCGCACGCCGTCCTTGCCTTGGCGGCGTGCTCTCCCTCGCCGCCCCGTACTCCATGACGCCACCGCCGCCGTCGGCTCCCGTCGCGCCCGAGCCCGCGCCGCTGTGCCTGAGCCCGCACGACCGTCCTCGCCTCGGCTCTCGCGCGCTTCTGCACGGCGCGCGCCGCCGCATCCTTACTCTCGCCGCCGCCGTACGCCTGCGCCACCGCCTCCCGTCTCGCCCGCGCGCCCTTCCCGGCCGCCGCCGCACCCGAGGCCTACACCACGCCCGAGCCGGCCGCCAGCTATCGCCGCCATTGATGGTGAAAAATAAAGAAGAAGAAAGAAAGAAAGAAAGGGAAAAAAAGAAGAAAGAAGGAAGAAAGTAAAGAAGGAGGAAGAAAGGATAGAAGGAAGAAAAGAATGAAAGAAAAAAGGAAAAAGAAATAAAAATTTAGTAAATGATTTTATAAATTTGTAAATGGATTTGTTAGAAAAAATAGGAAAATTGATAATATTTTATGTTATTAGTTTCTTGTTTTTCACACACTAACATTTTATACATGTTTTTCTAGGTGAAGAAGAAGATCGAAGAAGAAGAAGATTGAATTAGAAGGAAGAAGAAAATAGAAGGTGAATTGTGTGTAGAAAATAGAAATAGATTTTAGTTTTACAAATAGATTTTAGCACTTACAGAAATATAGAATTTACAAATAGATATATGGATTTCTATATATAGATGTACATGTAAACCCTAGTGTCTACCCTAAACCATTTTGGTTACTCTAAACCCTTTTATTATATACTCACACTTTGTTACACACTTGTTTAGGGTTTACACACATACACACACTTAATTTGTTACACACTTTCCATTATTAGCAAATTAAAAGGGTCACACTTTTCCATTATTGCTATATATATTAAGTGTGTACCCTTTTATTAGCAAATTATTACCATAAGTGTCGATTTGATATATATATGCGTCTACCCTAACTGTTACACACTTGTTTAGGGTTTACACACACACACACTTGTTTAGGGCCGGTCTGCAGACACACACACATACTTAGTGTCTACCCTAAACCCCTAAGTTTCTAAACCCTATAGATATACATCATAAATGTCTACCCTAAACCCGGCCTAAACACTTTTATTACACACACACACTTAGTGTCTACCCCAAGTGTGCCTAACTCTAAGTGTCTACCCTACCCTAAACCCTTTTATTAGTCACACAAAAGACTAAGTGTACGTCTAACCCAAGTGTGCCTAAACCCCTAAGTGTCTACCCTAAACCCTTTTATTAGACACACAAAGACACTGTGTCTACCCCAAGTGTGCCTAACTCTAAGTGTCTACCCGGCCTAAACCCTTTTATTAGTCACACAAAGACTAAGTGTCTACCCCAAGTGTGGCTAAACCCCTAAGTGTCTACCCCTAAGTGGTTATATTCTAACTACGTGTTACACACTTATTAGCTTTTATAGTTGCAAAAATGGACGACCCGAATGACATGGAGGAATTCTTGTTTTCAATGATCAACGATGGCACTGATCAAGTAGACGACGACACGAATCAAGTAGATGACGGAAGTCAGTACTTGGCGCCAGATGTTGAGCAAGAAAATATCGCGCAAGACAATGTTGCCGAGGTATATATATGTATACAATATATATGTCTACAAAATCAAAATAATTACAGTTGTATAATTATATTTATAAGTTTTGTGTGTCTACATATACATAGCCGTCTGCATCAACGACAACTACGGGGAAGAGAAAAAATGTACGAGGCCCGAAGAAGCCATTGGAGGGTCGGTACATTATCACGGAATTCGATGAGGAAACAGGGACAATACTTGGACCACATGCACATAGATTTACCACCAACTGTGGTTACCTTGTAAGGGATAGGCTTCCGATCAGTGCTCGTGAATGGGGGCCAAGGAAAGTACGTCCTGACATTAGTTTTGTCTTTGATCGTGATAATGAACTAATTTGGCAAGAAGTCCTTCAACATTTCTCGCTAGATACAGAAGATGAAGTTTTGAAGGGGAGAGTTAGGGACTGGGAAATGAAGAGGATGGCAACATATTTCCAGGCCTGGAAGAAGAAATTGCATAATGATTTTATCAAGAAGAACCTTACTCCATATTTCAACAACAAGGCCTACGTCAAGTTGAGACCGTTTTAGGATGACTTTGTATCTTTCAAGACATCCGAAGAGGGCGAAGTACGAGCGCAACTGAACCAACAGAATGCCCGAGAAAAGCAATACCATCATCACATGGGATCAGGTGGCTACAAGACTGCCATTCCTAAGTGGGAAAAAGAAGAAGAGGACCTTCAAGCTAGGGGAATCCAACGAGAAGCAGATGACTAGGCTGAGCGCAGTAAGTGGTGGTTTTTTGGTCACGGGGAGGCAGGGACCCTCAGACCGAGAGACTAACATATACCGAATGACTCACAGAAGCAGCAAGGAAACTGGTTGAAGCTAAAGCTTTGAGGGACCAAGGAGTATGGTCACCAGATAGAGATAAGGATGAGCTGACATATGCCCTAGGGACTGCGGAACACGGTGGACGAACGAGAGGTCATGGTCCGGTGCCGTGGAAGCATGCCTTCCCTCAAGACAAAGATACATATAGAAGACGCCACAGAAAGAAGAAAGAGGAGGAAGCTATGAAACTTAGCATGTCGCAAATGCTTAGTGAAGCACACGAAGCAGCTATTCAAGCAAAAGAGCGAGAAGAGAAACTTGAAGCGAGAATGGCCGAGGAAATCAAAAAGCAAGTGGAGTTAGCAATGAGCCGAATGCAAAGTACTGGATCAGTACCGCAAGTCAACATCAGCCCATCAACTCAGTTGAAAAGCAGTTGTGCTTCCACGGAAGTGCCTCAACCTGGTGATGACGCAAAGCTACGCTTCCCCGTGGATGACATCACATAAACAAATACACCATGTGAGCTGCACATTCCAAAGGGGGCTACCACAATCATGGTGGCTACTGGTATTGTATCTCCTATCGACCCTACAAAGACACCAATATGCCATGGGTCAAAAGTACCAGCTGGATATGCTCGCGTCTCGGTGGATAGAGTTGAAAAAGGTCATCGCGATGTTCCACTTGACATTGAAGGAGGTGATGGGGAGACGACTTTAGGACAAGCGGAGAAGACATTTATTTGTTGGCGCAAGCGCTATATCATTTTTTCCTGGGGCATCACCTCCTATTGTACCATCGCCGCCGCCTCCTCCTCATCCCATAGACCTAAGTCAACATTCATCACCTGCTGGTCATAGTGTTGCGAGGGATGATGATGGTGAAATGCACGACACGGCTTCCTCCCCAGAACCTCCACGATGTTCTCCAACGCCGACATCGGCCCCAGAACCTCCATGACGTTCTCCAACGCCGACACCGGCCCCATCGCCTCCACGACGGTCTCCAACGCTGCCAGGAAGGTCTCCAACGCCGACACCTGCCGCCCCATCACCAAATAAGAGGACCGCCACAAAAGCACATTTCCATATGAGATGACTGACGAAGAAATAGACGCTTCAGCAAAGTCCGATGTGCAAGCAGATTTCCAGAAAATGGAAGACGCCCGTAAAGCAAAGAAAGAAGTTGCACGGCCGTTCTTCATAGCTCAATCAGTTCTAAGGTAGAAGTTGGAAGAAAAGAAGAGAAAGCTACGTGATGCTCAGAAGAAATCTCCAATATCGGACTATGACCGCACTCTTGAAAAGATAATTATCGAGAAGAAAAGAGCAGGGAAGGGTGTCCCACAGCTCGGGAACAATCAAAGCAATCAGTGCCCCCGCTAGTTGTTGGGAATGAATATGGTTCAAACCTGAGCGTGCTAGAAGACTACAGTGGCCCCAAGTTCAATTATGATGGTCTAGAAGATTTCTTGAAAGGAGCTAATATAACTGCGAATGAATTTTACGGAAATGCACTCATCGCAAATGCCACTGTAGTCGATGAGTTCAAGAGAAGTTATGTACGTGGCAGAAGTCTGTACAACCCATCGGCCCTCAGGGATCTTGGTATGCAAATGCGCAAGTTAAACTCGTGGTACATGGAGGCATGTACCAAAAACCCAGATGACGAATGCATTTGCGTCAGAATTAGACAAGAACATTACTTCCGGGGCGATGACCTTATATTTGTTCCGTATACCACCAACTATGCCACATGGACGCTCTAGACAAATCTCTGATGAGCTGCTACTGTCTGTAAGTGATCATTTCTTTTAGTAATCGGACTATAACATATATATATGTATAGTAACTAACTATCCTCAAACATATATATGCAGATTCTTGATGTTAATGCTCAAACGTTAGGGAGACACGGAAATTGGTTTCATTGATCCATCAATCATATTCTCGGATCCAAACACTCCCTGCGATCAATGGATACCTCAAACGGAGCGGAATTTACGGAGGTTCTTCGTCAACCAAAAGACTAGACAATATATACTCTTCCCCTACAACTTTGGGTGAGTGTTGTTATCGTTTGCACAATTTGTCTTACTTATTACTCAATTCAGCATAAAGGTATATATGTTGACTATATAAACAAATGTAGTTTTCACTAGATACTCATAGTCATCGATATGAGAAGAAGTGCATATATAATCTTGGACTCTATAAACCACCGGGAGATTACCAAGATATGATAGACATTATCAAGGGATAACTCTGATCTTTAAATATGGATTCTTGCTCTTTAACTACACTGTAAGAGTTAATTAACTAATGATCCAATTATTGAGCAAGGTTTGGGCTTGGTTCGTCCCGAAACACCGTTTGGAACTAGAAGAGACACTACAGTGTCCTCGTATGTTACCTGTAAGTTCTAGTAGCTCTCGTAATTTGTTACCTTATCATGCTTTAACATATGCGTATGATGACGATGGTAATCTTTTCATATCTTACAGTGGATTCTAAGGCAGCCACAAGGCAACAATCTGTGTGGATACTACGTTTGCGAGTACCTCACGGTGTATGCAAGAAGAAATCTTACAGAGAATCTAAAAGTATGTGATATGTATATATAATACATCCATTTTATTTATTTGTTGCTATTAACTTAATCTTATGTATATTAACACTTGTTTCTTTATAATGCAAATTGAAGACGCTATGGTTGCAGCAACAAGTGTTGAAAGAAGACCGCCTCAAAGGAATTCAAGAGTCATTTGCTGGATTTTTTCTTGAAAAAGTGGTCAAACCTGGAGGCGACTTCTATTACAACCCGACCGTCCCACTCAAGCCAAATCAAGACGAACATCTGTATGATATTTAAGTGGCGAGAGCGTTCGTGTCTTAGGTCAAGTAACAATGAATAATGATGTAAATTTTATGTGCATATATATATTATACTTACAGAGTTTCATAGTTTATTTGTGTTTAATGTTTGAAAGTAACTTATAAATCCGTGAATACATGTATTAGAAGCGTAGAATACACACATTTGAATACCTAATCTAATTGGAAAACCAAAATAAGAAATACCAAAATCAGAAAAAAAAATGGTCTTTAGGGTGCTGACACGAGTGGCCCGTCTGCGCCAGCTGGCGCACCCTTTAGCCTCGGTTGGTATTATCAACCGAGGCTAAAGCGGGAGACATTTAGTCCCGAATCCTTAGCCCCGGTTCAGGCACTGAGACTAAAGGCGCTTACAGACCAGGATTAACAGCTGGTTCTGTACTTAGTGCAGGTGGGACCGGCCGTGAATGAATTCCAAGGCTAGCTGGTTGGTGCGGTGCAGCTTCCTCGACATGAGCGACGACTCAGATGCAGCTGAGCAAAAAGTACTGTGGTCAGTTTGTCCACTTTTCTTGAGTCGGTCGTGCGTGTTCATTCGTACGTGACCAGACCACGACCGGCGTGGGACAAACAAGTCTTTGTTTGGGCTTTTGCTCGGAAACAAGTTCTCTTCTCTTGCATTGCTTTCGCAGATTCACTTGGCGTTCAGTTCCTTAGCTTGCAATAATATTGCATTGTACAGCAACCAAGAACCTGTAGTGACTGTGACAGATAGAACATATACTATACGTCGTCGTCGTCTTGTTCGGAAGCCACCCATCAGGTACCACGAGCTTGCATGCATTGCTCGGTTACATCGTCCAAACGTTAGTTTCTTTCTTGCATGTATATTAAATATATACTCCCTTCGTCCCAAATTATAAAACATTCCCAAAATGTTAAAAAGTTAAAGCATCTCAAGTTTGACCAACAATTATAAAAAAAACTATAAATATTTATAACACCAAATAGACATATTATGAAAATATAATTGATAACCAATTTAATGATACTCATTTTACATCATAAATGTTATTATATTATCATATAAGTTTGGTCAAATTTGAGATAGTTTGACTCTCTAAGATTCTTAGGATGTCTTATATTTTAGGACGGAGGAACTACATATTATTAATGTACCTTTAATTTCTGTACACGTATGAATCACCATGCATACTATATATATAGCTAAGCTATCTAGATAGCTGGATCGACTGAAAGGGACTAAATTCTACTTAGTAGCTAATAATAATCAATTTAATTTGCAAGTTACGTACCTTCCTGCTATTTTCTAGGCACATTCGTTCTTCTCACAAGCTAAAAGCAACTCTCTTCCTCCCAGTACCAGTCGCGGCATCCTGTGCTATCCCACTAAAAATATAAATACAAAATAAGCATTTTAACCATAACCATGGAATGTGACAAAATATATAACTCATATTGCGATCTGGACACTTATAGAAGATCTGACCGTTGTTGACACCCAGCCTCCCCACTCGGTACTCTTTCACAGTCTTTTGCATACACTCACCACAGGTAATGAGAGGGAGGTCTGACCTTAGTCACTTTGGAACCCGATCAGAGGCCGAGTACTCCGAAGCAGTTGTCATCTACTCTCTATACTCATTTTTCAAACTAGATATTATAAATTCCTCATTTTTCAAACAAAGAAAATAAAACAACTAAAATTTACATTTCTCTAAAATCATCAAATGTGCCATGTATACAACTAAAGTATTCTAGGTAGCTACCTTCTTCATCTAAATATATAATTATTTTGAGTTCAAGTGGCATATATATAAATCAAGAACAATCCACCATAAATTCCTCATTTAATACACTATAAAATCTCTATTTTCAACTAATTAAACCATAAAATATGGTAGACATAGTAGAAATGAAATGTGTATACTTAAAATACTAGTTTTAGTTGTCTTCTTCAAAATATTCAAACAATGCCAAGTGAATGAAGCTTAAAATGGCAAAAAAGAGAAAATCATAAAGAAACATCACATATAGATTAAGAAAAAATATATGTTGCCGCTAAAACATGAGAGGTTGAAGATAGTAACCTTTCAACGAGTCGATGGAGGTGTAGAAGTGATCAAATGAAGCAATGACCGAAGAGGAGATGAAGAACAGTGAAGAGCACACCAAGAACAAGCAAGAACAGAGAGGAAGAAATGAGCTCTCGGGCTCAGGCAGGGGAGAAAGAGATTTCAAATAGGGGGGGGGGACCTTTTGTCCCGGTCCATAGAACCAGCCGTGACTAAAGGCCTAGAAATAGCCTCGGTTTGTGCCTTAAACTGGGAATAAAGGTTTAACCCCGGTTGGTAATACCAACAGCGGTTTAGTCCCGGTTGATAACACCAAGCGGGGCTAAAAGCCCGCCTGACAACGTCTGACGCCCGTAGCCGTTGGGAGGGGGCTTTTAGTCCCGATTGGTGTTACCAACCGGGACTAAAGGCCTCTTTAATCCTGAGCGCAATTTTTGTCGGGACTAAAGACGATTTGGGAAATCGACCAAAGGTCTGTTCTCTAGTAGTGAGAGCTATACTTAAGGTTGTTGAAGAAGGGTAAGTTTTATATTCTCTTCTGAAGAAGAAATATGCACATACTCGGTCAACGAAAGCAATGTTGCATAATACATACATCATAAAGCATCAATGCATATGCATTTGGAAATGTCTCATTTCTTCTTATATGCTCCTATCATATGTCCTGGATCATCATATACATATACATACATACAGGATTGCCAGATGGAGTGACTCTTTTGGAGTTCGGGGAAATTGAAGGCAGGATTCCTAAGGACATTCAGGCTCCAGAAGCTCCAGAAGTAGGAGAGAAGGCCTTTAAATTGCCTGAGTGCCCCAATCATCAGCCCTCCACCTTCTTGAAAGGCAATCTGGAGCATTATACACCTTCCTTACCTCTCTTTCAAAGTATTTAAATACAAGCTATAATCATGTTTGTGCATTAAGTTAGTAGGAGTTCAATGAAACACTTATTTCATTACCTTCGTTGTCCAACAAAAAGAACCCAGTAGGCCCAGGATCGAAACATATGCTTAGCAATGCTTAGACCGATTGAGTGGGTGGTCTGTTATCACCCACAGTGATAGGTAGATACTGGTGGCGGTTGGCTATATTTGCTATCGTGGAAAAATAACCATGTGGAAGTAATAAATCGAGACCGGGCGGACACAGTGTGTTTGAGCCACTTCACTTGGAGGTCTTTTGAGCAGTTACTCTCTCCCTATGCCATTAGGCACTGGACCATGGTTTGGACATCTTTTGAGATTGAATGCATGCCTCACTCATAGCTGGCCGAATAACTCGTTTCGACTACGAAGCCTAACTTTGTAGTTGAGGTCGGAAGCCTCGCATACTTCGGTGATGAATACGGTGAGAGGCATACTAGCCATGGGCATGTGCGACATGAGCGACCTAGCATCATACCATGGGCAAGGTGGGATTGAGCAACCTGGCTATCCATGAGTCGCTACTTATGCCTGTAGCTAGGGATCCACGACGTTACCCGAATTATACTGAAGGTGACCCATCAAAATCAACGCAACGGAGGAGGCTTGGGTGTGTTTGAGGAATAAACCTCCAGCTGGATAGGAATGTGATTCGAAACGTGTTCTCTCCTTGTTAGTGAGAAACTTGAAAGATCCACCGACCATTGTAGAAACTTTAACCCTAATAAGTAACCAAAAGATGGTTATATGGTTTGAATGCCAAACTGGATATGGTTACTATCGTGATGCTTTAATCAAGTGATTGTTCTAGATTAGGTGCAAATCTAGACTTGGTAATTTCTACTAATCCTGATGCTAAAATATGAGTAAACTTTGAAAAGCAAGAGTAAGTTAGTAATGCTCTTTTATGCAAAAGTCATGCTATCCTATGAGCTCCACTATTTAAGTCATGCATATCCTTGAGAGTCATATTTAACTTATGTCGATAAGTCTAGTTGAGTACAATTGAGAACTCAAGATTTCAAATAGGGGGGGGGGACCTTTAGTCCTGGTCCATAGAACCAACCGTGACTAAAGGCCTAGAAATAGCCTCGGTTTGTGCCTTAAACTGGGACTAAAGGTTTAACCCCGGTTGGTAATACCAACCGCGGTTTAGTCCCAGTTGGTAACTTATGTCGGTAAGTCTAGCTGATTACAATTGAGAACTCAAGATTTCAAATAGGGGGGGGACCTTTAGTCCCGGTCCATAGAACCAGCCATGACTAAATGCCTAGAATTAGCCTCGGTTTGTGCCTTAAACTGGGACTAAAGGTTTAACCCCGGTTGGTAATACCAACAGCGGTTTAGTCCCGGTTGATAACACCAACCGGGGCTAAAAGCCCCCCTGACAACGTCTGACGCCCGTAGCCGTTGGGAGGGGGCTTTTAGTCCCGATTGGTGTTACCAACCGGGACTAAAGGCCTCTTTAATCCTGAGCGCAATTTTTGCCGGGACTAAAGACGATTTGGGAAATCGACCAAAGGTCTGTTCTCTAGTAGTGAGAGCTATACTTAAGGTTGTTGAAGAAGGGTAAGTTTTATATTCTCTTCTGAAGAAGAAATATGCACATACTCGGTCAACGAAAGCAATGTTGCATAATACATACATCATAAAGCATCAATGCATATGCATTTGGAAATGTCTCATTTCTTCTTATATGCTCCTATCATATGTCCTGGATCATCATATACATATACATACATACAGGATTGCCAGATGGAGTGACTCTTTTGGAGTTCGGGGAAATTGAAGGCAGGATTCCTCAGGACATTCAGGCTCCAGAAGCTCCAGAAGTAGGAGAGAAGGCCTTTAAACTGCCTGAGTGCCCCAATCATCAGCCCTCCACCTTCTTGAAAGGCAATTCGGAGCATTATACACCTTCCTTACCTCTCTTTCAAAGTATTTAAATACAAGCTATAATCATGTTTGTGCATTAAGTTAGTAGGAGTTGAATGAAACCCTTATTGCATTACCTTCGTTGTCCAACAAAAAGAACCCAGTAGGCCCAGGATTGAAACATATGCTTAGCAATACTTAGACTGATAGAGTGGGTGGTATGTTATCACCCACAGTGATAGGTAGATACTGGTGGCGGTTGGCTATATTTGCTATCGTGGAAAAATAACCATGTGGAAGTAATAAATCGAGACCGGGCGGACACGTTGTGTTTGAGCCACTTCACTTGGAGGTCTTTTGAGCAGTTACTCTCTGCCTATGTTGTTATGCACTGGACCATGGTTGGACATCTTTTGAGATTGAACGCATGCCTCACTCATAGCTGGCCGAATAACTCGTTTCGACTGCGAAGCCTATCTTTGTAGTTGAGGTCGGAAGCCTCGCATACTTCAGTGATGAATACGGTGAGAGGCATAGTAGCCATGGGCATGTGCGACATGAGCGACCTAGCATCATACCATGGGCAAGGTGGGATTTAGCAACCTGGCTATCCATGAGTCGCTACTTATGCCTGTAGCTAGGGATCCACGGCGTTACCCGAATTATACTGAAGGTGACCCATCAAAATCAATGCAACGGAGGAGGCTTGGGTGTGTTTGAGGAATAAACCTCCAGCTGGATAGGAATGTGATTCGAATCGTGTTCTCTCCTTGTTAGTGAGAAACTTGAAAGATCCATCGACCATTGTAGAAACTTTAACCCTAATAAGTAACCAAAAGAGTAGATGACATCATGGGCGTCGCCACCTTGGCTCGGGTGAGGCGAAAGAGCCTCCGAGGGTTCACGATGTCACGGCTGACGCCACCTTGGCTCGGGCGGGGCGGAGGAGCCCCCCGAGGGTTGATGACGTCTCGGATGACACCACCTTGGCTCGGGCAGGGCGAAGGAGGCCCCGAAGGTTGATGACATCTCGGATGACGCCACCTTGGCTCGGGCGAGGCGGAGGAGCCCCCCAGGGTTGATGACGTCTCGGATGATGCCACCTTGGTTCGGGCGAGGCGGAAGAGCCCCTGAAGGTGATTTTTTTTGTGGAGTCTGGTAATTTGGGTACCCTATTTCTATGTATTCGACAGTAGCCTCTGAGCCTTCGGTGTAGTGAAGGACTACACCGGATGCTTCTAAGAGCGCTTATGGTGGTTTGGTTAGATTTCGTGGATTCCGGTGGGCGCGCGCGAGCGCACCCGCCGGGTGTAGCCCCCGAGGCCTTAGGAGGGAGATTTTTCCTCCTAAGGGCTTATTCGGAAGTCTTGTACAGTGCTTGTCCTTTCGTTTCCCTCATGAGACGGGGAGGGAGCGGACTGCTCCGTACGTCAGTGCCAGAGCCCTGGTCGTACGCCAGCCCTAGCGAGGGTTGCACTGTTGGCCTCGGCCGGCGCGTCTTGAGATGATGAGTCGGCCCTACGCCGTTCCAACCTTTCGGCCTGTACGGTCGATTGACCGGTCGAAAACATGTTTGTCGGATTCCGGGGTCTGATGCGCCCTTCCCTGTAGCCCAAAAGTGGGCGTGCCGTGTCTTTTCCATTTGAGGTGCGGTACCAGGGCATCGCTCGCTCTGTGGTCAAGATTCCGAACAGCGCTCCCTGAGCCTGCCCTCTATTTGGTCATTTATGGCCCTGCTCCACTCTCTTGAAGTGGGTGCTTCAGTACACTGCGGTGTGGTTGGGAGGCAGACATTGTAGCCCCACGGGCCTGCCGCCGTGTGGATGCCCTGGCGGGCTATAAATAGTGGCGGCTGCCTACGGAGAGATTCACATCCTCACAGTATGGCTTGCCCTAGATTCTCCTCCGAGGTCCCGTCGGATAGTCCCTTGAACCGCCCTGGTGAGCGGCCCTTTGAGAGCAAAACCGGATTCAGAGGAAGTTTTGTGTTGGAGGTGGGTGCATCCCTCTTCGCCCAATGGCAGGATTCAGAGGAAGCTCTGTGAGGTGTGCATAGCTTCCTCTTATCCTTACCATCGAGCGGAAGAGAGGTGTCACCACCTCCTACACGAATCGCTCCGGGGGGGCGGAACGTGTGGTTTCCATCCTTTTGGTTGGATCCTGCTTTCTGCCTCCAGGGGCGATGGCATGCTTCCCCTCCCCAGGGAGTAGTCAAGGATGTGTCCACTGGAAAAGTCATTGCGTTTTTGCATGACTGCCGGAGTTGACTCATCCTTGGCTGTTGGTTGATGGTGATGCCGCCGTCGGCGAGACGAGCGGACTCGGAGCTGCCGAAGTTTGGTGGGCTCGGAGCCGTTTGCCGATGGCGTCCTCGACCGTGGGGCAGCTTAGGGAGATTAGGTGCAACGTGCCCAGTCGACTCCGGAGGAGGGGCGCGTCCTGGGGTTCCCTGAAGACGAGGCGGCTGCTGTTCTCCCATAGCTGCAGCACGTCCGATCTAGGTGGCCCCTGGGTCGTGGCACCATTGTCCACGGCGACCTTGTATCTCATGCAGACGCCTACCGAGCCTCGTGGCTGGGTTGTTTGTCCCGGACACATAGGTGCGTCGGGCGGTGGTGAGTTTTTTAGCGCGGGTGCCGCTCGAGCACCTTTAGCTTTCAGCCGTTCGGCCTGGGATTTCCCTTCAGTCCACCTTGCAAGTGTCTCCGTGTTTTTTGGTGTCTGATGATCGGGTTCCCCATGGCTCTTATAGAGCGTGTAACCCCTGCAAGGATCAACATTTGTGTATCAGAAATGAAAAGTGGTGTTTTGGTGTTTACCTGTGCGGACCTCTGACAAGTGAGGCAAAGTGCGCCCTTTTTTCCCCACTTCGTTATCCAGTTGTTTGAACCGGTAGGCGGGGTGCGGCGGCAGCCCCTGAGTCTCTACTCAGCGTAAAGAAATCGTCTCGGGCCTGTTCCGTATTTTCGTGCGGTCCCCGCGCATCTCTCCGCGAGAAGGGGGAATATGAGCCGAACCATGCTATCCTCGAATCGGACGAACCATGGATGCTCGTCGAGGTAATAACGGGCAAATCTGAGTGTGGTGCTCGGTTCCCGTTCGCTGGGGTCTCGGCTTGTGGCCAAAGTCGTGGCTCACCCCAAATCGGTTTCATTTAGTAGCCGGGTCTGTTCGATGGTGTTGACGCTGTTTTTTTATAGGTCAATATTAAACCAAGTGTATTGATCGGTAAAGGGGTTCCTCATCAGCATCAAGGAGCTATCGGTTTCATTACTGATGGAAGAAGAAGAATCCGCCGATGGTGGATGTGATAGAAGAAACGTCAAAGGGAGAAAAGGAAAGACATTTGCCGATGAGAAAATGTTGCCGATGAAAGTAGAAGAATATTTCTGATAAGAGGGTATTGCTAATGGAAAAAGGATGTGGTTGACATCAGCAGAAAGCTATCGATGGCAATAAGAGGAAGGTTGCAGATTGGAAAGAATCTGCCGATGGAAAGTTTCATCGTAAAGGAAACGAATAAGGAAACTGGTGATTTTATACCAGTATTATTGTCATTGTTCGAGTCCGGCTCTTGTACGAGTCATTTTTATTTCCTTAGAAATAGGAGTTCTATTTAGGTATGACTCGTGTCTGTTTGCAACTCCTGTTAGCGGAGTATAAATATGTACCCAGGGGCGATGTATCAAAAAAAATATATACAATCAATCAAATACATCTATTACTTTTTATCTACTTTTCCAGCATCTACTTTTTCGCATTAGTTATAGTTTATCTACGAGTTCTTACGATCTCGACGGGCTGCATCTACAAGATCTCCGTCTACTTCGCGAGTTCTGCTTTTTGAACAATTTGAGCTTTGACATCCAGGAGTATCGCTGTTGTCTCGTTCATCGTTGTTCTAGTTATCGTCCTTGTCGATTAACTGGTCAAATCGACTGGCACACCTTTGGATATCGAGTTCGGGTATAAGCCCGAGGTGTTCGTAGATCAAACGCTTTTTGTGTCAACACCTCTTTTGGCACACCCGGTGGGACCCTAGATACCTCTCTTGATCAAGATCATGGGTGGTTCTACTGACGTTGATCCGAGGAACGTCATTGAAGTCTCCGAAGCAGATCTGAAAGATGATCAGAAGCAGGCTATGGAGCAGGCTATGGAGGAGTAGAAGCAGTTGTATCTGAAATCCTTCAGCCTAAACAGGAGTGGCGATGCAGTACAGAAGCATGATCCACCATTGCCACGGCAGGTCACTTTCGATGTCAATCCTGGTAAGTTACAAGATATGGTTAATACCGCGCTAAATCAGGCATTGATTAACCACTCTACGGTGCTGTCCAATACTGTGTATAATGTCGTCATGCAATCTTTCAAAGAAGGGCAACCACCTAAATATGTTGGTCTAGCGTATCATCAACCTGGGTCGACATCTGCTACAATTTCATCGGCGATCCCAGCGTTCCAGCCTGTAAATCCTTCTGCCGATGAAGTTACACCGGCAAGATCAAGCCCTGCAAGCGTCGTTCGACTAAGCACCGATCCAGCGGCGTCGGCGGCATCAGGACAAGTGGTCCCGAACCAGTCAGCTCCCGCTAACTGGTGGGGTTACGGCATGTCTCCAGACTTGTCTGCCGACACCAAGTTGATCCAAAATCATGCGGTGTGGAAAGCTCCTGTGGAATTGGCGACATCAGCACAACCGATGAGCCCGGTGATGCATCATGTTGCGTCTGCTCCAAATATGCAGTTGCCACCGGGGAATCTTCAGAGTGTGCCCACGATGTCTTGCGGGCAACCATTGGCAAATGTGTTGCCGATGCAACAGGATAGGACAGTTATAAACTATCCTATGATGATGGTGAACCCTCCGACGGGGGTGTCAGTACAACAAGGGGGCCCATTTGTTGACTATTCTAGATTGCAGGAACAACAGGCGCCGAGTAATTACCAGCTGTCAGTAGGTCACATGCCGGTAACTCACAACCATGCGTGGGCCGGTCCAATTCAACATCAGGTGGTGCAATCTGGGCACCAGATAACGGGGGCGCAGCAATACCTTTACCCGGCCATCGTTCAGAATGAGACATCGGTGTATCGGCCAGCGGTGTCCCAATACACATCGGCAAGTCAGCCGATGCATAATATTTAGCAAGGTGGGGTTACACCTACACCAACTGGGCCAGTGTACCCACTACAGAGGCAAGAGGGGATGTATCAACCGGTCTAGCCGATGAATGTTCAGCCTGCGCATCGGCAGGATCAAGACGTGTACTGGGCCGATAAGATCGCCGAAGTGATGAAAGAATAGTTCGGCATCAAGCCTAAAGTTAATATGTATTCTTATCGGACGTCATATCCTCCAGTGTACGACGTGATTCCTCTTCCGAATCGGTACAAGGTGACATATTTCACGAAATTCTCTGGCCAAGATGACACGTCGACGATGGAGCATATCAACCGCTTCATTATCCAATGTGGAGAAGCAGCTACCAAAGATGTACTGAGGGTGAGACTGTTTTCGTCATCCTTGTCCGGATCGGCATTCACGTGGTTCATCTCGCTTCCTCCAAACTCTGTAGTTACTTGGGCCGATCTAGAGAAGCAGTTTCACAGATACTTCTTTTCTGGCGTGCACGAGAAGAGAATTACCGATTTAGTCAAGCTAAAGCAGCGCAATGACGAATCGATGGAGGGCTTTGTGCAAAGGCTTCGGGACGTGAAGAACAAGTGCTACAGCCTGGTGCTCGATGATCGGCAGTTGGAAGATTTGGCTTTCCAAGGATTACTGCCACACATCAGGGACAGGTATGCGTCTCAAGAATTCGAGAGCCTGAGTCATCTTGTGCAGAGGGTTGCCGATCAAGAAGTCAAAGCTTTCGAACCTAGGAAGACCTGGAACAAGAAAGTGTCCTTCGTTGAAGAAGAAGATTCTGAATCAGATGAAGGAACCGATATCGGCGTCGCTGAGTGGGTGAAGGATAAGAAGCCGATATCTTTTTCGTTCGGTCAGAGGATGCTGAAAGGTTCACTTTTGATATTACCAAAGCCGATAGGATATTTGATCTCCTGCTTCAAGAAGGGTGAATTAAGTTAGCGCCTAATCAAGTAATTCCATCGGCTGAAGAGCTCAGGAGGATGAGGTATTGCAAGTGGCATGATGCGACCTCACACACCACCAATGACTGCAAGGTCTTTAGGCAACAGTTGCAGTCAGAAATCAGGGCTAGAAGAATCAAATTTGATAATTCTAAAACCCAGAGGCCGATGAAGATCGACCAGCACCCGTTCCCGAATAATATGGTAGAAGCTAGTGGAAAGGTTAAAATCCTAACATCGGAAGCTGCCAAGAAGAATACATCGGTAGACCCCAAACATCAGATAGATGTGTGTGATGTGGAGGGAAAGAAGCATGCCAGTGATGAACGAGCCAAGCGGGTGGCTGACGAGAGTAACGGCATCGGGAGATCTCGGGGATACGGCGTCGTGATCACGCACAGGCAACCAGGACGGGAGTATCGGTGCTCTCAAGAGGAGCACTATCGGCAACAGGAAGAAGAAAGGAACCAGGAATGGCGGCGACATAAGGATCATTGGAATTGCCCTTTCTTCATCCATTGTTGGGAAGAATGCATCAAGCTACCTACTGCCGATAATTGTCCTGAATGCAATGGATACTATCCAGCTGATCGGACAGAAAAAAGGTCACGCTTCGAAGGCTACAAACCGAATTATGCTCGGCCGGTCAGGGGAAAGGAATCGGTACATGGTCGGTTGGGGGGCAAGCTCAGTGTGCACGATAGGCTTGGCAAGCGTGTCCGTCGAGAGGACCTCGAAGAGAAGGCTAATGCAAGGGTGCCTGATGAAAAAATATTCTCTAGAGATCCAAACATTAGAGGTGACGCAGGCCGGCACGACGAGAGGCAGTACCAACCAGTTTGGAAGACTAAGCTTCCTCAATGGTGCTCTGAAGGCCTAACCAAGACTCAGAAAAGAAGGATCCAACGTGAACGCCGAAATGATCTGAATCATGGTGGAAGTCCTTCAAAGAAAGAGGCTCCAGTTTTGGAGTGGAGGCCGAAACACCAAATGGGGAGTCCATCGACAGATGTCAACATGGTTGTTATGTTGCCGATGGAGTTTATGGCACCTGATGCTGAAGAAGAAACTGCTAATATGGCTCAGTTAGTGCTAGATCCGATGACGGCTTTCTTTGAGAAACCTGCAGATGATGAAAGGCAGCATTTGAAAGCTTTGTTCGTCAAAGGCAAAGTCGACGGGCAACCGGTGTCAAAGATGTTGGTCGATGGTGGAGCGTCGATTAATATAATGCCGTATGTCATGTTCAGGAAGCTTGGGAAGGGCGACCAAGACTTAGTCAAGGCGGACATGAAGCTGAAAGATTTTGAAGACAATGTGTCACTAGCTATGGGGGCCGCATGTGTTGAATTGACTATCGGCAGTAAAACATTGCCGACAACGTTTTTTGTGATCAGTGGCAAGGGGACCTACAATTTGCTTCTGGGAAGAGATTGGATTCACGCCAACTGCTGCATCCCTTCTACGATGCACCAAAGCCTTGTGCAGTGGGTTGGAGACAGAATTGAAGTCGTCCGAAGTGAAGCCTCGTCAATTGTTGCATCGGCAGAATCGAAAACCTATGAGCAGACCAAGTGCATATCTGGTGAAGCTTGGGATACAGAATTCCTCAGGGTGGCCGATTACCAGATTACACCGATCCAAGCAGTTGGTTCTGAAGAAGAAGTTTAAGGGATCAGTTCGCCGATGATGGAAAACTTGGATAGGTGTCCACATCAGCCAATGACTTGCTGGAAATAGACATCGGCGATGGTAGTAAGCCTGGGCCAACTTTTATTAGTGCCAAGTTAGATTCCCAATGTAAGCAATAGTTAACTGATTTGTTAAAGGAATATAAAGATTGTTTTGCTTGGGACTATACAGAGATGCCTGGTTTGGACCAGTCAATAGTTGAACATCGGTTACCTATTAAGTCAGGTTTCATCCACATCGGCAGCCAGCGCGCCGATGCAATCCTAATGTATTGCCTAATATCAAAGCGGAAATTACAAAATTAATCGAAGCTGGATTTATTCGGCAATGCCGATATGCCGAATGGATTTCTAATGTGGTTCCTGTATATAAAAAGAATGGAAAACTTCGTGTTTGTATTGATTTCAGGAATCTCAATAAAGCTACTCCTATGGACGGCTACCCAATGCCCGTTGCCGATCTACTAGTTGATGCTTCTACTGGACATAAGATTATCAGTTTTATGGATGGTAACGCTGGATATAATCAAATATTTATGGCTGAAGAAGATATATCCAAAACTGCTTTTAGATGTCCAGGCCACGTCGGTTTGTTTGAGTGGATCATGATGACTTTTGGCTTGTAAAATGCTGGTGCTACTTATCAGAGAGCAATGAATTTCATCTTTCATAAGTATATCGGCACATTGGTCGAGATCTATATTGATGATGTGGTGGTGAAATCCGGAGACTTTCAAAAGCATCTTGCCGATCTACGAAAATTTTTGGAATGCACAAGGGAGCATGGACTTAAGATGAATCCGAATAAGTGTGCATTTGGCGTATCGGCAGGTCAATTCCTAGGGTTCATGGTGCATCAAAGGGGTATAGAGATTGGCAGAAAGTCCATTGATGCGATTAACAAGGTGGTCGCTCCTACGAACAAGACTGAGCTGCAGTCTCTGATCAGCAAGATTAATTTTATCAGAAGATTTATATCTAATTTGTTCGGGAAGATTAAATCTCTGAAGCTGAAAGCCGGTCAAGAATTTATGTGGAGAGAAGAGCAACAATTGGCTTTGGAAGAGATTAAGAAGTATCTAGTGAATCCTCCGATGTTGATTCCGCCTCAACATGGGAAACCCTTCAGATTATATTTATCTGCCGATGACGGTGTTATTGGGTCGGCCCTGATTCAGGAATTTGAGAGGAAAGAACGTGTGATTTATTATTTGAGTAGGAGGCTGGTGGACGCTGAAACCAGGTATTCGGCTGTTGAGAGATTGTGTTTATGTTTGTACTTCTCTTGTACCAAATTAAGGCATTATTTACTATCGGCCGAATGCACCGTCATATGTAAGGATGATGTGGTTAAATATATGCTGTCAATGCCGATTTTGAACGGGAGGATCGGCAAATGAATTTTGGCGCTGTCAGAATTTGATCTAAGATATGAGTCAGCTAAAGCAGTTAAAGGACAGGTGATGGCTAATTTTGTTACTCAACGTTGTGGTGCGCTAAATTCCGTAGAAATTGCTCCTTGGACTCTATTCTTTGATGGTTCTACATGTAAGGAAGGAGCGGGTATCGGCGTTGTATTGGTTTCGCCCCCAGGGAAAAAGTATGAAATTTCATTGTCGATTGTTGCCACTTCGACGAATAATCAGGCTGAATACCAGACATTGCTGAAGGGGTTAGAGTTGCTCAGAGATGTGCGTGCCGATGCCGTTGAGGTCTTTGGCGATTCTATGTTGGTGATCAATCAGTTGATTGGAACATATGAATGCCGAAGTGATATTTTAATTGAGTATCACGGGAAGTGCTTACAATTGTTGAAGGGATTCAGAGAGTATCGTCTTGAGCATATTCCTAGGTTGCATAATGAAGAAGCCAACTGATTAGCGCAACATGCTTCGGGGTATCAGTCGATTCAAGAAGCGATGACATCGGTAACGGTCACCAATGATTGGAGAAAAGAGATTGCCGATTACTTAAGAGATCTGTCTAAGAAGGTTGAAAGACGGTTAAGGTTTTAGGCTACCAAGTATGTGCTCCTTGATGATGAATTGTATTATCGGACGATTGATGGAGTCTTGCTCAAATGTCTTAGTAAGGAGGAGTCAAAGGAGTTGATGAGTGAGATTCATGGAGTGTGTGGGGCACATCAATCAACATTCAAAATGAAGTGGATGATCAGGAGGAATGGATATTATTGGCCGACGATTCTTGAGGATTGCTTTGAATATTTCAAGGGGTGTCAAGATTGCCAGAAGTTTGGTAATGTTCAGAGAGAACCTGCATCGGCAATGAATCCTATAATCAAACCTTGGCCGTTCAGAGGATGGGTCATCGATCTTATCGGTCAGATTTATCCACCATCAAGTAAAGGGCATAAATTCATACTTGTTGCTACCGATTACTTCACTAAGTGGGTTGAAGCCATTCCCTTGAAAAATGTGACATCAGCAAACATGATAGACTTTGTGAAAGAGCATATTGTTTACCGATTAGGGATTCCTCAGACCATTACAACTGATCAGGGGACTATGTTCACATCGGGAGAGTTCGATGATTTTGCTATCGGTATGGGGTTCAAAGTGTTGAATTCTTCTCCTTATTATGCTCAAGCTAATGGTCAGGTTGAAGCAACTAATAAGGGGATAATTAAGGTTATCATGCGCGAGATTGAAGAGAACCCTAGAAGGAGGCATACGGTGTTGAATGAAGCTCTTTGGGCATATCGGATGGCGTGTCATGGTGCTACTAAGGTTTCGCCATATCAGTTGGTTTATGGACACGATGCTGTCCTACCTTAGGAAATTAAAACTGGTTCTAGGCGATTGTTTTTCTCAGGACCAATTGACAACCGATGAATATGACGTCCTTATGAAGGATGAATTAGAAGATCTGGCGGGTCATCGATTGAGGGCTCTAATTAGTATTGAAGAAAATAAGAAGAAGGTCGCCAGGTGGTATAACAAGAAAGTAAAGATGAAAGAATTTGCCGATGGTGATCTGGTGTGGAAATTGATTTTACCGATTGGGACTAAGAGTTCAAAGTTTGGGAAGTGGTCTCCTAATTGGGAAGGTCCTTTCCGGATAAATCAATTTGTTCCTAGCAACGCTTATGTTTTGGAAACTCTCGAAGGAGTTGCTTTTTCCAAAGCAATAAATGGTAAATATTTAAAGAAATACTACCCAAGCATTTGGGTAGATGCATAGAATAACATAAGCAAAAATGCCAATAGAAGAAATCTTATGCAAAACATCGGCAGGAAGCGTATTAACGTTGGGTTACAGGCAAGATCAGTCGTCAGGTTCATAGTTGTCAATATAAATTACAACAGGGATCGGATGGATGAGATCGCACACAGGCGAATTTGATTCGTCTCCTCTATTTCCCTAGCGTCGTCATCGACGGAACCCTCAACTGTCTTGATCTTCCTTCTTAATAGGAGAGCTTCACGAGCATTGGCATCTCTTTCTTGTTGAAGAGCTTTAGCAGTACCGGGTAGTTGAGTCTTCTTCTGGCTAGCCGAATTAAGAGCTTCATCTACCTTCTTCAGCTCGGTAAGCAGTGTCTCTCTTTGTGCCGATAAGCGGGTGATTTCTTGTTCAAGCTCAGCTTCCAAGCGGCCAATGTCCTTGTGTTTTTCATCGGCTAATTGCTTGAACTAGAGCATCTCTTGTTCAAGTTTTGATTGAGCGGCCCTGTTGGCAATACAGCGTCAAGCTCGTTGATATTGGAGTTGTCGGCCCTCAAGGAACGCTGCTTGGAATAGAATTTCCTCAACATCGGCAGGCAGATGACCTTGAATTTCCTTGAAGGCTATCCTTACTGTGTTAGAGTCTTGAACTAGTTCAGAGGTGTTGTGCTGCAGTAAAGATAGCAGTGTTTCAAGCTTGGATTTCATTTCTACCGATATGGCAGCTGATGGTGGGGCAGAACTTTCTTCTTCTTCATCGTCATCTGGGATGTTGATAGCGAAGGAAAACAGGCTGTTTGGAGAATCTTGGGCCTGAAAAGAAGATAGTTAGAGTTCACTAAATTGTAAGTTGTGTGAGTTTATGATAGTTAGTTTACCATCTTTAGGCGGATCTCTTGCCTCGGGCTCGGTGGAGCAGATGGCGCAGCTACATCTTGGAAATCGGCAACAGTTGTCGATGCACTTGCTTCACCAGGAGGAGAAGTTGGCATTGGTACTGGTGCTGGTGTTGATTTTGGTGCTGCTTCTGCCGTTGCCAATCTCTGTGGAGACGCTGCCATCTCTTGATCAAAGATTTCATTTGGTGCTGATACTGGTACCGATGCCGATGCCGTTTCTATTATTGCGGCCGTCTCTTGCAGCAATGGTGTTGTCCCTTGGTCAGAAATCTCGGTCTGTGGGTGCTCGGGTACAGGCACCGATGCTGGCTCCGTGGTTGGCGTATCAGCAGCGGCTTGAAAGGACACAGCTGGAGCCGATGGCTTTGGACACTTTGGTTTGGGAGCAGCGCTTGATGAACCTCGGCGTTTTGGATGTTGTGCTTGGGGGGCATCGGTAGGATGAGCCGTAGAGGATTGTGCACCTGGATTAGCTCCCGATGAACTTGTTTGCTATAGAAAGTTTGGTAACAAATTGAGTAAAAGTTGTCGGTTAAGTATTATGATCGACATAGATAAATGACGATTTGTTACCTTGAAAGCTTGTGCCAAGGCGGCAGTAGCAGAAGTGGCGGCAACAGCACCATCAGTTGGCAATAGCCTAGACCTGATGGTGACTCTAGGGACTGTCTTGTGATGCATGAGCGCAGACAGTGAAGGAGCCTTGTCGCCGATTGATGATGTGGGGTTCATCGGTCGTAGATTGAAATATTTGCCACTCTTGCTCTTTTGAGGGATTACATCATCGACCTGTTGACAGAGGGTTAGGTACCTAGACGTTGGGAAAGTTAAACAAAGGGAAGTATTGGAAGTGATACTCACCGCATCATCGGGCAGGATATGATCCACATCAATCAAGTGCCGATAATAGTGGGATGATGGAGCAAATAATTGTTCTTTCCATTCCTGCCACCAAGACTTGAAGGATTCGGTGATGAAAGATGTCGGTACCCAAGAAGACTAGTTGATGCTGGACACATCGGCATGAGGGGAAAGGGTAACTATTTTGTTCCAATCCATGGCGCTGGTGATGGTTTCTCTTGGTTTGACTACGTTGACGTAGCTGAGCTTGATCGGCAACTGACCGAATGCTAGCTGTCTTGCCGCTACTGATGGATAGTAGAACTCGTAAGATGGAGTGGAGTTCTTTCCGGTCCCGATGATGTTTACCGGGATAACTTGGGGAATGAGTGTGGCTTTCATAATTACTTCATTCTATGGTATATTCCCATTGGTAAGGTTGAAGGAGACTGGGAACTGGTTGTCTTCATCAATGTAAGGCCACCAGGCTCGTTCTGCAGTAGGGATTCCGCAGTAGAGCCTCTGAAAGAACATGCCAAATTGGTTAACGTTGGCATCGGTTCACGGCAGTACTATCATGGCTTCCTCGAAGTTGAGAGGGGCACGAGTTGCCGATTCATCATCGTCATGGACATAGTTTTACGATATGTCCCGTGGAAACTGTTCGCTGAACAAATCAAAATGCAAGCATTTGTGCATATGGGCGCTCAACCACATGTTGACAAACCACCAAGGACCTCCGATGTTGATGATAGGCTCGCCTAATAGTAATTTCTCTAACACTTGGTGTAGAAGGCGGTAGACCGAGCCAAAGAGGTACCGCCTAAGAGGGAATCCTCCATCGGTCAAGAGCTCTGCTGCAGGGAGGTACATGTTGGTGGGACCAACTGTTCTACCGCAGAAGATGAACTTTTCAAGCCACATGTTAAGGAAAGTAGCATGCTCTCTTGGAGCTACCGATCCACTCTTCTGGTACTCTTGGATATACCAAGTCCAACCACCGATGTTGCGGGTACTTACCCGATGCTCAGATTTCCTGCGGAATAGAGTGGCAGGATCGGCAGAAGAAACGTCTAGGCCGGTGAGCATATGTACATAGGCAAGTGTAGGAATAGTTGGTCCATGTCTAAACAGGAAAACATTCATTATATCGGACCAGAAGTAGGAAGCAGTGATCATCATATACTCATTCTTGGCCATATCGGCAATGGATAGCCTGATACATTGCTCGATATTGCGTTCTGACCAGTAAACTCTCTGTGATCTCGCTATCTTGAGATACCAATCTTTCCATCCCTTGGTGGGTTTAGGCCAAGAGTGGAAGGTATCGATCCACAGCCCTAAGTAAAAATGTTCAGATCTGAAGGGAATGCGGTTGGTTTCTGCATTAATCAAATTGGTTGGGTTGGTATTCCCTATTGGACCCAGGCAGCAAAGATGTTCTTGATCGGTAGGAATCACTATCTTGTTGCGCATTTCCTAGAGATCCAGAAAAGGTGGAAGAGAAAAAGGTGGAGGATTGTAAATCGATGTATAAAGATGAAACTGCAGAATATTCGGCAAGAGAAAAGGGAAAATTACTGCGGAAGGTGTGAAGTTGATCACCATTGAAGGAGTCTTGCGAGGGATCGTGGTTCTGGATGAAGAGGAACCGCTGGTGAATTGAGTGCCGGAGTGTTCTTCGGGGTCGCCTTTGAAATGCGGATGAAGATATGAGCTTAGGGTAAAAAGGAAAGCGGATGGTAATCTTTATAGGCCTAGTCAAGGGGCATTTTCAAGTTTTCTTTTTACTAGATAGAGGTAAGGAAGGATATCGCAGTGGATTTGCGCGGTGATCGAAGAGTTCATGCTATAGTTGTGGGAGTTGTTGGTAACTTGCAGTTTTCGGGCACGGTAATCAAGATGATGGCGCGTTTTGGAGAGAAAAGAGCAAATTTCGGCGCATAAGATATTTTATACTCCAAAATTGGGGGGCATGTGTTGACGCCGTTTTTTTGTACAGGTCAATATTAAACCAAGTGTATTGATCGGTAAAGGGGATCCTCATCGGCATCAAGGAGCTATCGGTTTCATTACCGATGGAAGAAGAAGAATCTGCCGATGGTGGATGTGATAGAAGAAACGTCAAGGGAGAAAAGGAAAGACATTTGCCGATGAGAAAATGTTGCCGATGAAAGTAGAAGAATATTGCCGATAAGAGGGTATTGCTAATGGACAACGGATGTGGTTGACGTCAGCAGAAAGCTGCCGATGGCAATAAGAGGAAGGTTGCAAATTGGAAAGAATCTGCCGATGGAAAGTTTCATTGTAAATGAAATGAATAAGGAAACTGGTGATTTTATACCAGTATTATTGTCATTGTTTGAGTCCGGCTCTTATACGAGTCATTTTTATTTCCTTAAAAATAGGAGTTCTGTTTAGGTATGAGTCGTGTCTGTTTGCAACTCCTGTTACCGGAGTATAAATATGTACCCAGGGGCGATGTATGAAAAGAAAAATATATACAATCAATCAAATACATCTATTACTTTTTATCTACTTTTCCAGCATCTACTTTTTCGCATTAGTTATAGTTTATCTACGAGTTCTTACGATCTCAACGGGCTGCATCTACAGGATCTCCGTCTACTTCGCGAGTTACGCTTTTTGAACAATTTGAGCTTTGACATTTGGGCGTATCGCTGTTGTTTCGTTCATCGTTGTTCTAGTTATCGTCCTTGTCGATTAACTGGTCAAATCGACTGGCACACCTTTGGATATCGAGTTTGGGTATAAGTCCGAGGTTTTCGCAGATCAGACGCTTTTTGTGTCAACAGATGGGTCCCGGGGGCCTGCTGCCTTCCTTCGATAGGAATACCATGAACCAATCATCCGCAAAGACGGACTCAAATACGAAATCCGGGAATGACCTTGGCATCCGATTGCCAGGCTAATGACTGCTAGCGTGTCCATTCCCCATTCGCCCCTTGCTCTGTTGTCCTGAGACGGCCATTTTGAACCCCACTGGGTCGGCCTTCGTATCTCTGGACCGTAATGGGCCGTCGGGGAGTCTATAGCCCTTATCCCTTTAGCTTACCTGGACCTGTGGGCCATTGTCACTGGTTGCGCCACGTGTAGGCCTTTCCGATCCTCGTGTTTGTTGGCCGAGCTCGGACGAGCCGGGGGTCCCGTTGCGACGCGCTGGGGACGTATACGGAAAAAATCTTGTGCGTGTGCGCGGTGCGGTGGGCTCGAGGCTTATCCTGTAATGATGTTAGATACGGGATGCAGGATTCGAAGTGAGAGGAAAGTTGAATGGTGTGAGTTACCTGCCGTCATGCGCGGCTCCCGATATTCTAGTGTACAGTGGAGTGAACGTGACCAAGCGGCCGCATTTAATGCGACTCGAGTTGTGGGGTCATGCGCGTTAGGAGCTGTGGAGGCGCCGTTCCTTCTTCCGGTCCCTTATAAATATCTAGGCATCGCGTCATCCCCCGTGAGCCCTGCACTGTTCGCCTCTCTCGCCGCTTCGTCTTGCTCACGTTGAATCCTTTGAATCTAGGGTTTGCGTCGCAGTGCGTCCGCCTTAGCCACGCTTTGCGTCGCGCCACGCGCCGCTTCCTGGGAGGACTTCAGATGGCCGGGGAGCCTACGGAGAAGAGTTGGCCTCGTTGCGAGGCTGAGTACGAGCGGGCGCTCGCGCTGGTGGATGCGGGGATGCTGCGCCCGGAGCTCTCCGCCGACAATGATGCCGAGTGGATCGTCCCCACCGGCGTCGACAGGCCGGACCCGCCGAGCGGATATGTGGTCTCCTTCTTGCCGTTCCTGGAGCGCAGGTTCGGGACGCCGCCATCTCGCTTCTTCTAGGGGATCCTTCACCATTACGGGATTGAGGTTCACAATCTCAATCCCAACTCCGTCCTCCATCTCGCGGCCTTCACGGCCATGTCGGAGGGGATGTTGGCGACAGATCCATACTTCAACTTGTGGAGGTTCTTCTTCAAGGCAACGATGTTCCTCCTTCATTCTAGAGGGGTGATACGGGTGCCGTCGAGCGGAGGTTGTGCCATCAGTCTCCGTTCCTCAACCTCCCACCTTTACATGTCGGCGCGAACGAGCTCGTCCAACCGGGGATGGCACTCACAGTGGTTCTACATTCGGAACCACCCTGAGGCGCCACTCCCGGAGTACATGGGCCGGTGTTTTGCCGAAGGGCCCCCCAGCTGGTACGACGACTTGACCCCGGAGGAGCTTGTGGGGATAACGCCCTATATCCGGAGCTTGGGGCGGCTCCGTGACGTGGAGCTGAACTTTCCGGGTGTCGTCGCGCAATTCCTGCAGCGCCGGGTGCTCCCGCTCATGGCGCGGGTCCGTGCGCTGAACGACTTGGTTCCAGGGGCGTCGTGTGTGGGGTCCACCATGGTGGCGGTGGACCTGGAGCTAGCGGACGCAGTCGAAGTCACCCGGAGGCTTCTCGGGGATGCCCTGGACGAAGATGGCGCTTACCGTTGTCCACCCATGTGCCCTGACCACAACTTCGTCGAGATGGTGACTCGAGACCATAATGTAGTGTCTCTTCTCCGCACTCCCTTTATTTGGTGATGACAACACGCACACCGCTCGTCCTTTTTCTGCAGGGGCCCCTCTCGATGGCTCGCCACATGGTCGCGCCTCTTCCTGCTCCGCCTGTGCAAGGTGTGGCTGACATGGATTGGGAGGCCCATGGGGAGGATAACGATGATGATGATGACGAGGACCTGCGTCCTATATCAGAGGTGGTCCCTGCGCTTCGAACGACGGGGACAGCGCGTCAGCCGGCCGCGGCTGCGACCACAGTGGTGGTGCCGCCGGTGAGGGTGCTCGGCGCGCATCTGGCCCCTGGTAGTTCTAGGGATGGTGCTGCCGGCGGCACTCCGTTCACATCCTCTTCCCGTCTTGCCGGCGGAAGGCAGGGACGGTGAGCGGAGCGGCGGTTCGGGGTCCTCGAGCCGTGGCGTAACGGGGTCCTCGAAACGTGGTCGCATCTTCTCCCCACGGTAAGCCTGCTTTGCGTGGTGTCCTTCTCCATTTTATAAATGTGGTCGATTGTTTGTGTGGTGAACATGGGCTGGACTTCACAGGGCCGTCGGGAGCCCCGAATACGCGGGCTGGAAGACATTGCGCCAGGAAGCGCCTCTGGTTGGTCCGGGATGGGACATCGCAGCTTTGGCCACAGGTTTGTCACGCGTCGCTAGGACCGCGATTGGCACGACCCTGAATGATGCCGCCGCGGTTGGCACGACGTCACAGACTCCTGCTAACGCCGTCCCTGCGGTCGTCGTGCCATCTTCTTCCCCGAAGGTGGTAGTTGTCAACGACTCTGGGGATGAGGGTGGCCCGGATGTCACCGTGGCTATGGATGTTGAGGAGGTCCAGACGGGCACGACGCTGGGGGACGCCGTGGTGACGGCCGGCGCGGCGGAGAGGAGACATCCGGATGGCCTCCCTCCCCGTGGCGGGTCGCCTCGTGACGTTATAGTCCCCGGTCGTTCACCGAGGACGAGTTGGCGGTTGCGCGGGCGTCAAAAGCTATTCTACCCCAATACGGCACGACTTCGCAGAGCGCGCCAGCTAGCGCCGGGGGAGAGACCACTCCTGGGGCCCTTCGCTGACTTGGTGCTGACCGCCGCTCCTTTGGGGATGCTGACCCGATCGTGCGGCTCAACTGAGAAAACCCGGGGGAGCCAGTGTTCGTGCTAGACGACCAGCAAGAACTTCGACACTGGCAATGTGTTGCGAGCTCTTGCCGGGAGCACGGCTGCCACGTGGCGCGTGCGGTGGAGGATCTTCAGCGGTCGCTCTTGTCGCTCAACGACAATCTCTCTCACCATGGCAATGTGAGGAGTCATCTGAACGTAAGTGTTGTTTCTTTTGTTCCGGTCGACTTCCTGACATCCCCTTCCCCGCAGATCCTGATGGCGACGAGCACCGAGAAGTCCGAGTTCCTCCGCCGTGTGGTTGGGCGGTGGGACCCTGGGTCATGGGCAACGGCCGGGGATACCGACGTGGCCAAGACCCTCTTGACTGTTCGCAGTCGAGTGGTCGAGCTAGAGGAGCCACTGAGGGCTTTGGAGGCGAGGGAGGAAGACGCTCGAGCGTTGAAACGCCGGAAGGCGACCGACGTCGAGCGGGTCGAGTGAGAGCCACGACCCGAGTGGGGAATGTGGCTCGGATGGTCATCTCAGCTGAACATGATGTCAGGCTCGGACCACTCGAGGAAGGCCAGAGTTGCCGGGGCGACAGCGAAGATCTCGCGCCTCTCCTTCTTGTTGACGTGGGGGTAGGAGTCTTCGCGACCCCCGTCCCCGTCCTGGCCTTCTGATTCCTTCGGCTCGTCCTTGTCAGGGACATCCTTGAAGTACCTGGCCATCATGTCGTACTGCTGGAGAGTGTGCTTGACCGACCCATTGTGATACGGACACGGCTTTGTGAGCATGTCATCGAACTTGCCCACCTTCTTCCCGCCCTGGGGATGGGGAGGCTTGCGGTCTACCGCTACGACAAGGTTGTCGCCGCTGCCACGCTGCGGCTTGCCCTTCTTGTTGTTCCTGTTCTAGGCATGGTTCGAGCCGCCTTCGCCAGCGGTCTCGACTTCCTTGCCCTTTCCATTGTCGGGGTGGAATATTGCACCGACCGCCTCTTCTCCCGAAGCATAGCTCGTGGCGATGCTAGCTCCGTGGTTGGCGTATCAGCAGCGGCTTGAAAGGACACAGCTGGAGCCGATGGCTTTGGACACTTTGGTTTGGGAGCAGCGCTTGATGAACCTCGGCGTTTTGGATGTTGTGCTTGGGGGGCATCGGTAGGATGAGCCGTAGAGGATTGTGCACCTGGATTAGCTCCCGATGAACTTGTTTGCTATAGAAAGTTTGGTACAAATTGAGTAAAAGTTGTCGGTTAAGTATTATGATCGACATAGATAAATGACGATTTGTTACCTTGAAAGCTTGTGCCAAGGCGGCAGTAGCAGAAGTGGCGGCAACAGCACCATCAGTTGGCAATAGCCTAGACCTGATGGTGACTCTAGGGACTGTCTTGTGATGCATGAGCGCAGACAGTGAAGGAGCCTTGTCGCCGATTGATGATGTGGGGTTCATCGGTCGTAGATTGAAATATTTGCCACTCTTGCTCTTTTGAGGGATTACATCATCGACCTGTTGACAGAGGGTTAGGTACCTAGACGTTGGGAAAGTTAAACAAAGGGAAGTATTGGAAGTGATACTCACCGCATCATCGGGCAGGATATGATCCACATCAATCAAGTGCCGATAATAGTGGGATGATGGAGCAAATAATTGTTCTTTCCATTCCTGCCACCAAGACTTGAAGGATTCGGTGATGAAAGATGTCGGTACCCAAGAAGACTAGTTGATGCTGGACACATCGGCATGAGGGGAAAGGGTAACTATTTTGTTCCAATCCATGGCGCTGGTGATGGTTTCTCTTGGTTTGACTACGTTGACGTAGCTGAGCTTGATCGGCAACTGACCGAATGCTAGCTGTCTTGCCGCTACTGATGGATAGTAGAACTCGTAAGATGGAGTGGAGTTCTTTCCGGTCCCGATGATGTTTACCGGGATAACTTGGGGAATGAGTGTGGCTTTCATAATTACTTCATTCTATGGTATATTCCCATTGGTAAGGTTGAAGGAGACTGGGAACTGGTTGTCTTCATCAATGTAAGGCCACCAGGCTCGTTCTGCAGTAGGGATTCCGCAGTAGAGCCTCTGAAAGAACATGCCAAATTGGTTAACGTTGGCATCGGTTCACGGCAGTACTATCATGACTTCCTCGAAGTTGAGAGGGGCACGAGTTGCCGATTCATCATCGTCATGGACATAGTTTTACGATATGTCCCGTGGAAACTGTTCGCTGAACAAATCAAAATGCAAGCATTTGTGCATATGGGCGCTCAACCACATGTTGACAAACCACCAAGGACCTCCGATGTTGATGATAGGCTCGCCTAATAGTAATTTCTCTAACACTTGGTGTAGAAGGCGGTAGACCGAGCCAAAGAGGTACCGCCTAAGAGGGAATCCTCCATCGGTCAAGAGCTCTGCTGCAGGGAGGTACATGTTGGTGGGACCAACTGTTCTACCGCAGAAGATGAACTTTTCAAGCCACATGTTAAGGAAAGTAGCATGCTCTCTTGGAGCTACCGATCCACTCTTCTGGTACTCTTGGATATACCAAGTCCAACCACCGATGTTGCGGGTACTTACCCGATGCTCAGATTTCCTGCGGAATAGAGTGGCAGGATCGGCAGAAGAAACGTCTAGGCCGGTGAGCATATGTACATAGGCAAGTGTAGGAATAGTTGGTCCATGTCTAAACAGGAAAACATTCATTATATCGGACCAGAAGTAGGAAGCAGTGATCATCATATACTCATTCTTGGCCATATCGGCAATGGATAGCCTGATACATTGCTCGATATTGCGTTCTGACCAGTAAACTCTCTGTGACCTCGCTATCCTGAGATACCAATCTTTCCATCCCTTGGTGGGTTTAGGCCAAGAGCGGAAGGTATCGATCCACAACCCTAAGTAAAAATGTTCAGATCTGAAGGGAATGCGGGGAGACGAGACATCCGGACGGTCTCCCTCCCCGTGGCGGGTCGCCTCGTGACGTTATAGTCCCCGGTCGTTCACCAAGGAGGAGTTGGTGGCTGCGCGGGCGTCGAAAGCTGTTCTCCCCCAGTACGGCACGACTTCGCAGAGCGCACTAGCTAGCGGCGGGGGAGAGACCGCTCCTGGGGCCCTTCCCCGACTTGGCGCTGACCGCCGCTCCTTTGGGGATGCTGACCCGATCGTGCGGCTCAACCGGGAAAACCCGGGGGAGCCAGTGTTCGTGCTGGACGACCAGCAAGAACTTCGACACTAGCAACGTGTTGCGAGCTCTCGCCGGGAGCATGGCCGCTGCGTGGCGCGTGTGGTGGAGGATCTTCAGCGGTCAGTCGCGTCGCTCAACGACAATATCTCTCACCATGGCAATGTGAGGAGCCATCTGAACGTAAGCGTTGTTTCTTTTGTTCCGGTCGACTTCCTGACATCCCCTTCCCCGCAGATTCTGATGGCGACGAGCACCGAGAAGTCCGAGTTCCTCCGCCGTGAGGATGGGCGGTGGGACCCCGGGTCGTGGGCAACGACCGGGGATACCGACGTGACCGAGACCCTCTTGACTATTCGCAGTCGAGTGGTCGAGCTAGAGGAGCCACTAAGGGCTTTGGAGGCGAGGGAGGAAGACGCTCGAGCATTGGCACGCCGGAAGGCGACCGACGTCGAGCGGGTCGAGCGAGAGCGGGACGTGGCCCGTACCGGTGCTGAGGACATCCGCCAGATGCTAGAGGATGACCGCGCGTCTCGTCAGGTTGAAGTTGAGCACCTGACGACCGAGCGCAACGCCGAAGCAGAAGCGCGGCGCCGGGCCGTCTCGGCGCTGGGCTCTATGGAGGAGGAGCGCGACATCATGCGGCGCCAGCGTGACATCATCCGCCGGGAGCGAGATGGCGCCATGTCCTGCTTCGAGGACATGTCCAACCGGACGCGCGAGCGCAATGCTGACGCCGACCGGAGGATTTTGGAATTCTCCGCCCGGGTCGGCGAGTTGACAACGGTCGCCTCACCACTCTGCACGATAGTGAATGGGTTGGAGGGGTAGAACTCAGGTATGTTTCCTCCGTCTGTCCGTGTGCCTTGGCATTGCGTGTCATTTATTCAGAGGTTGAGATCCCCTTTTTGTTGCTTCAGCGTTGCAGGCCGATGCGTAGGAGGCACAGGCGTTATGGGAGCCCGTGCACGGGGTTTGTGATCTCTTCGGCGTTGTGGCCGTCGAGGGTGGCCCGGCAGCGGCCAGGACCCGCGTCGGCCTGCTCTGGTAGCAGGGCCAAGCGCGGATCCGGGAGGCCCTGCGCATTGGGGCTCCACCGCATGATGGCCTTCGCCGCCTACCTCTACGATGCGGTGACCCCTACGCTCGTCAGCTTAGGGTACCCCCCAGACGCCCCAGAGGACCTGCTTGACCGGATCAAGGACGATGCGGAGGAGCCTGCAGTGATCCTAGCCGCCAAGCTTGACGACGATGTGTTCCCGCCGCCGGAGGAGTGACCCTGCGTGGTCAGAGATCAGGGCTGAGGGCCCTTGTAACAAACATTTTACGTTATCTTGTGATGTGCCCCTAGGAGGGCTTTATACGACTTTGATAGCTCTTTGCTGAGCTCATTTTAAATTTATTTGCTTGTTGGTTTTCGCATTTGCCTTTTGCTTGGGCTACTTGACCGACTTTCCCTGGGAGGAACTTTGATCTGTTTGGGTGTGAGGTCGGGTGGAGATACTTGGCTCCGAGGAGCCAGAGTATTTCGCGGCCCTTTGGCACGGTCCGGGGAGATCTCTTCTCTCGGTGGGGGAGATCGGACTTTCTCCTAGCGGGTTTGGCAAAGCGATTTTGGGCGAAAACATTTTTGGAGTGAAATACATGGGGTTACCCCCTTCCCAGCCCCAAGCGAGGTGTGTTCTGGCGCGCGCCGAGAGTGCACCTTGCTAAGCGGTTGGTACGAGAGTTCCCGCGTTTTTATTCCTCGAACTTTTTGCTCTTAAGAAAAGATTACATGCGTATGTACATGGTGATAGGTATACTAGAAAATAATAGACAAGTGACATAGTTGTTGGTGTCATGGGCGTCCGAGCTCCTCGCGCTTTAGGGATCCACGTCCATCTTGTCAGCGGCTTCGATCGCCGCCACCAGCTCCTCGCCACGCACCTCGGCCATGGCGTTCTCGCAGAGTCCACCTCGCATTGGTACGCCACCTTGACGTCGGAGGAAACTGTGATGATGCCGTACGGCCCCGGCATCTTCAGCTTGAGGTAGGTGTAGTTGGGAACGGCCATGAACTTCGCATAGCACGGCCTCCCCAACACCGCGTGGTAAGTCCCTTGGTAAGCCACGACCTCGAAGGTGAGATACTCGGTCCGGAAGTTGTCCGGCTTTCCGAACATAATGGGCAGGACGATCTGCCCCAAGGGTATTGTTTGTTTCCTGGGGACGATTCCCTGGAAAGGAGCCCCCGGGGATCGAAGCTTCTCCCTACGTAGACCGAGGGCCTCGAAGGCATTGTAGTACATGATGTTGAGGCTGCTGCCCCCGTCCATCAGTACTTTGGTGAAGTGCACGCTCCCTATGATCGGATCCACGACGAGTGGATAACGACCCGGGTGGGGAATGTGGCTCGGATGGTCATCTCAGCCGAACATGATGTCAGGCTCGGGCCACTCGAGGAAGGCCGGAGTTGCTGGGGCGACAGCGAAGACCTCACGCCTCTCCTTCTTGTTGACGTGGGGGTAGGAGTCTTCGCGACCCCCGTCCCCGTCCTGGCCTTCTGATTCCTTCGGCTCGTCCTTGTCAGGGACATCCTTGAAGTACCTGGCCATCATGTCGTACTGCTGGAGAGTGTGCTTGACCGACCCATTGTGATACGGACACGGCTTTGTGAGCATGTCGTCGAACTTGCCCACCTTCTTCCCGCCCTGGGGATGGGGAGGCTTGCGGTCTATCGGTACGACAAGGTTGTCGCCGCCGCCACGCTGCGGCTTGCCCTTCTTGTTGTTCCTGTTCTAGGCACGGTTCGAGCCACCTTCGCCAGCGGTCTCGACTTGCTTGCCCTTTCCATTGTCGGGGTGGAATATTGCACTGACCGCCTGTTCTCCCGAAGCGTAGCTCGTGGCGATGTCGAGGAGTCATTCGGTGGTGCGAGGGTTGTTGCGTCCCAACTTATGGACCAACTTTTTGCAGGTCATGCCTGCAAGGAAGGCCCCGACCACGTCTGCGTCGGCCGCCATTGGGAGCCTTGTGCACTGGTGAGAGAAGCGACGTATGTACTCCAGGAGGGACTCGTCCGCCTTCTGTCTGCAGCTGTGGAGGTCCCAAGGGTTGCCTGGGCGCGTGTAGGTGCCTTGGAAATTCCTGACAAAGGCCTGTCGCAGAGACTCCCACCCATTGATGGTGTTGGGTGGCAGATGCTTGAGCCACGTGCGGGTTGAGTCCGAAAGATGAAGGGTTAAGTTGCGGATGGTGAAGTCATCATCGTCCATGCCGCCAGCCTGACAGGCGAGGCGGTAGTCGTCGAGCCAGAGCCCAGGGTTCGTTTCCCCTAAGTACCGGACGACGTTGGTTGGTTGTTGAAAAGGGTGCGGGAACGGTGCGCGCCGAATGTGGCGAATGAACGCCAAGGGGCCCGGTGGTTCCGGCGTGGGAGGCCGGTTTCATCGCTGTCATATTGGCCGTCACGTTGGACGTGGTAGCCTCGGCTTGCGCCATCCTGATTGGCGTCCTTGCGCACGTTGAGCATGTTGCGCATGTCACACTTTTCGCCTACGCGAGCATGCACAGTGGCACGCCGGTGTTCGACCGGTGTGGGATCCGGATGGACCGACCCCTCGCGGTCTCCAAGAGTCGCGCTGGCTGGGTGGCCGGTGCTGAGCCCACGCCTCCGCGATGCGGAGCTCTCGACCTGTTGTTCCGCGGCCCGCTCCAGAAGGGTGTTTAGCTCGTCGTGAGCGAGCTTGCCGTCGGGAGCATCTGGGATCGGAAGGTTGCGAAGAAATATCCTTGCTGCCGCGATGTTCTGGCTTGCTCGCGTGAACTACGGCATGCCATTTTCATCGTTGATGATGCGGTGGTGTACCGCCCGGGCCTCCCTGCGAGCGCGAGGCTCCACGGGATCCCTGGCGGATTCGCGCTCGAACGTCACCTTTCGCTGCCACTTCGCGAGCTGTTGCTCTATGTCGCGGAGGCCGCGGAGGTGTTGCTGCCAGGTCTCCGAAGACTGCGAGTCAGGCCTCGGCTGGGGTACTGGCACACCCGTCTGGCAAACGGGCGTGTGGCTGCCGCCGTCGTCATCGTCGCCTTCTTCGATGAGGGTGGGGTCGACGGCGGTTGCGGGTGGAGGTGCGTCGCACATGAAGCACTCACGTCCATGGTCCTCGTTGGGATCGCCCGAGTCGGAGTCGAGCAGATAATCGCTGGCTTGGAGGAAGCTGTAAAGCACCTCCTAATCCTCCAGACCGTCGAAGTCCAGGGGGTCCCAGGGATCAGTGCTCCCACGGCTTGAGCCGGTGTAACGTGTGGCCTCGGAGCTCGTAAGGAGATCGGAGGTGGTGCGAGAGTGGTGGGATGCGAGCCCCATTTGTCTCCCTTCCGTGGGGTCAGCATGGAACCACGCGGCCACCATCTCCGCATACGACGTGGCGGCATTCCTCATGCCGAAAGGCTGCGCCTCTGAGACGGGCGTTATGACACGCCCAGGGGCGAGCGGCTGCGCCTCCGAGACGAGCGTTTTTTCCGTGAGCTGTGCTGTCACGTTAGCGAACGCGACGTAGAAGTCGTGCAGAGACTCCTGAGTTGGCTGGGGTCCCTGGAGAGTGTCAAGCTGGCGCTCGAGCGGAAAATGATCGGCCCGTGGGGCGACGGCCCAGCGAGCGGCTTGTTCCCCGGAGGGAGAAAGATGGAGGTGGGCCATGGATGCAGTGACGGCGTCCATAGGTACCTCGGAGGGTGCCGTAGGGTGACGGAGAGACAGGTCGGCCCCCTGCCCATGGCACTAGAAGTCCAGGCTACCAAAACGAACAATGGAGCCCGGAGCAAAATCAACGCGGCGATAAGCCATCCGAAACTCGAAAATACGGGTGACACGCAAAGGTCCCCTACCTGGCGCGCCAACTGTCGGTGTCTAAAATGGCCGGGTCTAGACGGCTAATGAGTAAATTTCTAAGCGTGTCGGAGTTCGGATGGTTACGCTCGGAGAACACAAAGGTTTATACTGGTTTAGGCACGAACGCCCTACGTCCAGTGTGTTGCGTGCTCGTATTACCGAGCGTGGAGAGCTCATAGAGGGGAGCTACAAGCTTTGGTGAGAGAGGGAAGCGCCTTCCCAGGTCTTGTGCGTATGAGGTTCTTGGTTCCGGTGGATGCTCGTGTGTGTGCGAGTTTGAGTGTGTGGGAATGAATGTCGGAATGTCGAGAGAGCTAGATTGGGGGTCAATTCCCTCCCTTTATACGCAGGGAGAGATGGAGGAGTACAGTAGAGAGAGGGGGAGTGATCGTGGGCCCGACTTGGGCTGCTGCCGAGGGAGGGGTTTGTCTTCATCGTGTCTTCCTTCCTGAGGAAGATTGTGCTAGTAGACACATGTCCGAGTCCTATCCGTCCTTGTTGTGTTGTGGCCATCCACCTTGTGACCGGGAACCCTGCTGTCCCCTTTTCTAGGCATGGGCGGAGGCTATCGCACAGGACCAGGCACCCCCGCGTTCCGTCGTACAGGGCTGATGACGCCCTAATCCCTGTTGGGGTGTCCGTCAGAGACATGGCGTGGATGTAACGCGCAAAAGTCGTCGGTTAGGCAGCACAGGACCTTGTACCGCAGGGTGAACAGAGGTCGGCATGGCGACTCATGCCTTAAGCCCCATGCCTGAGGACGGAGGAGACTGTGGACCTTTTGACTATATGGGCTAGGGCACCCTAGGCTATGGATGGCGGTGAGATCTCCGAGGGCGAGGGATGTCACGGATGACGTTTGCTGGGCTCGGATGGGGCGGAAGAGCCCCCAAGGGAAGATGACGTCACGGGCGTCACCACCTTGGCTCGGGCGAGGCGAAAGAGCCTCTGAGGGTTGACGATGTCACGGTTAACGCCACCTTGGCTCGGGCGTGGCGGAGGAGCCCCCGAGGGTTGATGACGTCTCGGATGATGCCACCTTGGTTCGGGCGAGGCGAAAGAGCCCCTGAAGGTGATTTTGTTTTTGTGGAGTCTCGTAAATTGGGTACCCTATTTCTAGGTATCCGACAGATTCATTGCTCATTTAGTCATGACAGCGAGGACACAAAAGACTGGCTAATGGTGAGGAACAGAGAGGTGATATATGGCTCCCCAACATAACTTTTGTAAATTTCAATTATATAGATTCTAAGTTGCCCATTTGTGAATTGACAGATCAGGAAGAAGACCGAGAATGTTCGTGTCCTCCTCAAGCGCAAGTATTTTCATAGATTCGATAGATTGGACGACTAAGCCTCATTAGGAAGAAGGCCAAAGAAGTAACCCTGATTAGGAAGAAGTCGAAGAAGTATTTTGGTGGCTAATCCTAGAAATTAGTATGTAATTGAAGTACTGACACTCTATTCTGAACTTATGTAATTGGCGAACTTAAGTCGTACCTTAATTATGCAATATATATATATATTTATCTTTGATATGTTGTCCAAACAATGTGAATCCTTTTCATAGGATCAGTGACGTAGCTCGGAATTTAACTTTATGAAAATTAGTAATAATCATTGCACTATATAAAAGTGTGCCACCTAAAAAAAACAAAAAGTCATAAAGGAAAATATACACAAAAAATTGGCTCATGTAAGCTTTGAACTCATGAGCTGGGGATAAAACTGTGTTACACAAACCATTGCGCCATTGAAATGTTGTTGTAAGGACTCGGGCATGACCTTATTTAACCAAAACCCATGGCATAAACAGAACCCGCATCTGTTACCCTCCCTCTCCCTCCACATCCGCCACTACAGCCTCTGCCTGGGGTTTTCCACATCCGCTCCTGCAGCCTCCGTCTAGGGTTTTCCACATCCGCCACTGCAGCCTCCGCCTGGGGTTTTCCACATCCGCCGCTGCAGCCTCCGCCTATTGTTTTCCACAACTGCCACCGCCGCCGCCGCTGAGGTAGAATGGCACCTATAGGAAACGCAATCCAGAGCAGTCAGAGCAGGCGAAATCATAGCAATGGGATGCAAAGGATAGGTTCAAAGGCCCGGTGTTGCCGGCCATCCCGCCCTCGGCCGTGGCGGAGACGAGTCATCACCGGGGTGGAGTACAGGCCCGGAGTCCTGTCTCGGCGGTGCAGCGTACTCCCCGGGACGCCTTTCAGGCGAGGACCAACCTCGCAGAAGCCTCAGAATGAAGTGGTGTTCCCATTATCGAGATTGACGACTCTGGAATGTCCGAATACTCCACCTCCAATGACTCCGAATGGGAAATGAATGAATACCACGACCCTAAGGTGAGATTCCCCACTTCGAGGTCCTGTTGAAATAATATATGTAGGATTTGTTGTTGAAATCGTCTATGTAGAAGTTGCTGCTATTATATACTTGTGCTGATCAAATGAGATGAGTGAAATTGGAGTGGCTATTTTGTTCCTGTATGCATCTTAGCTGTTGTGTTTATCTATAAGTGATACACTTGTTGGCATCTCTGTGCAGTTTTGCGTAGAATGTCTGGTCGAGGAGTTAAAGGAGAAGGACAGGACGATCAAGCGGCTAAAGTGTCGGGTGAAGCAACTGGAAAAGAAGAAGTAGTTCAGGCAAGCCTGGTGGAAGCACCTTGACGCCTAATTGTACATATATGATGCAGACTACTATGAAGCACCTAGAGGGCTTTTTCTTGGTTTTTTGGGTGTATCTAGAAGTGTTTTGGATGAACCTCGTAGTCCTAGCTCAAAATGTGGTGCTGTTATGTAGTCTTTTAGGATTTGGTGATGGAAGTATGAATAACTTAGGAACTGGTGTTGGATGTATGAACTTAAGTATCACTTGGTGGTGGATGTAAGAACCTAATAGCAGTAATGATTATCTAATCTGCCTTGTGTCATAGCAGCCTGATGGTATGTTCTGTTTCCAGTGATCTTATATATATGTCTGTGATGTACAATAATCAGAAGTCATATAATTATTTGATGTAATATAATCTCAACTCATATAATTCTCTGCTGTCAAATAATGTCAACTATAATTCTGAGGAAAAAACTGAACTCAACAAAAAAAACTCTACTGAACTATGTGCATAAAGTCCAACCCAGTATCCATACTCCAAATCATCATCTTCATCATCCGTAGACATGACATCATTGTTGTCAATGCCACCATCACTACAATATTGCTCCACTGTATCATCCTCATCCTCATTCTCTTCAAGATTAATAGCAGCTTTCTTCTTGTTTCTTATAAGTTCCTATAAATTGCCTTCAATTATAGTGGCTTGTCCACCTTCAATATTGTGCAAAACCTCATTATCATCACCTTCTTGCACTACATGCTCAGTATCAGAACAATCATCATCCTGATGCACATCATGACTTCCTTGTTCTGTTTCAACCACGTCATAAATATTCCTATGTTCAAATTTCTGCACAACTCGCCAATCTCTACATTGTGGAGTTGTATCTTGCAGGTAAAATACCTTTTTGCTTGCTCTGCCAAGATGAAAGGGTCAGTCTTGTACCAAAATGATTGCACATTGATGGATTTGAAATGTTTGTCATCTCATAGGCCCATAGTCTTGCCTACTTGGTTGTACCAATCACATCAAAATAGAACCATCGACCGACGAACTTGATAATCTGAGGGATATAGCAACTCAATAACCTCTTTAAGGACACCATTAAAATCTATGCTCTTTCCAGCATGTGAACCTTCAGTCATTACACCACTATTTTGTGTGTGCATGAACTTCTCACGATCTGTAGTGCTATACCGCACTCCATTAATCTTGCAACCTGCACTAATCTTAACTCGCTGAACTGGACCACATGACAGTGTCCATAGTCCTTCGCTAACCTATTCTGGATTCTCACTTCGCTTCTTTTCAATCTAACGCAACAAAATTGCTTAGGCCACCTTTTACATATGGATAATAATGCACTTACTATGCCTATAAACAAAATGCTGAATGACTTACATGGGACTTAAAGCACTTTGCAAAACCCTATTCGACCATTTGATCTACTTCACCTGGACGTGCACCTTGCTGCACTACCTCCTCCCTGTACATGCTATAGGAAAAAAATCGATTCGTAAGAATGATTCCAAATTTAAAAAATAAAACACAAACTAAATCTCAAACATACTTACTCCAAATATTCCTCTGCTTCTTCAGCATTATGCAGCACATACTAAACTAAATTATTTTCATGACATCATGATCAATGTACTCGGTGCTACTAGCTCCAACAAGAGTATCACCATGCTTAAAAATATATATGTCATTAGGCAATGACATCTCTGTACCACTATCGTCGTTCTGGTTAAATTTAGTGTCAACATCCTCCATGTACCTAGAACAAAAGGTCAAGGTGTCATTTGCCATATATGCCTCAACAATTTATCCTTCCGGCCTAGCCCTGTTCCTTACAAAATTCTTTAAAGTGCCTAGTTGCCTTTCTATTGGGTACATCCATCCATATTGAACAGGTGCACCATGATATCAAAGAAGGCAGGTGGAAAGATTTTCTCAAGCTTGCATAGGATCGGTGGAATTTATTCTTTCAGCCGGTTCACAACATCTATCCTTAGATTTCTACTGCATAATTCCCTGAAGAAGGTCCCCAGCTCTGCAATTGTATCATATACATCCTTCCTCACTAGTCCTCTAAGGCCAGCGGGTATGATTCTTTGCGGGAGTCTGTGGCAAGAATGTCTCTTCAGCTTTCCAACCACCCTTGAACCATCTTCACTTATGTATCTTGCTACGTTAGCCGCATATCCATCAGGAAACTTGATACCTTTGAGAAACTTGCAAAACTCGACTTTCTGATCCTTTCCCAACACATATGGAGCAGGTGGAGCCTTGCAGACAGAGTTTCTATCCTGCTGCAAGTGCAATTCATGTCTTATGCCCATATCATACAAATCTAGCCTAGAATTTTGTGTGTCCTTGGACTTTCCTACTATATTGAGTAATGTTCCAAGAATATTTTCACATACATTCTTCTCAATGTGCATCACATCGAAATTATGTGGAAGCTTCAAATGTTCCCAATATGGCAATCTCCACAACCCACTTTTGCTGCTATAAATCTTTGGACCGTCACTGCGCTTCCTTTTATTTCCAGTAATAATGTCGTCATGCTTCCCTGGCCTGACATCTTTCACCTTGTCTAGCTCCTATTGGACCTCCTCCACAGTAAACTTGTTAGGTTGATCTTTCTTTTCACGCTTACCATCAAAAGCCAAGTAGTTCCGCCATTCGTGTGTCATTTTAAGGTAACGACGATGTCCAATGTAGCATATCTTGTTCCTTATTCCCCAAGACAATGGATCCTTGTCGCAATGAATATATGCATAATACCCTTGTGTTGTTCGCCTAGATAATGTGCCCAATGCTGGATAATCATGTACACACCACAACACAACAGCATGAAGCTTGAACTTCTTACCTATACATGCATCTAAGGTACTGACACCCTTCCATAGCTCGAGCAGTTCTTCGATTAGGGGCTCAAGGAACAAATCAAAATCCTTTCCTAGAGATCTTGGGCCTGGGATGAGTAAAGACATACAACAGTTTGCTGGATTCACACATTCCCATGTGGGAGATTCAACGGTGTTAGAAGCACTGGCCACATACTGTATTGTGTACTCATGTTGCCAAATGGATTGAATCCGTCGGTAGCTAAGGAAAGCCTCATGTTCTTCGGATCAGCTGCAAAAGCTAGTTCCCTCCTGTCAAAGTCCTTCCATGCTTCCCCATCAGCTGGATGGCTCATCACGTTGTCGACTGGCTTCCTCACTGTCTTGTGCCATTGTGTTTCCTCAGAAGTTCGTTTTGAAGCATAAATTCTTTTCAACCTTGGCAAGATTGGAAAGTGTCTCAAAACCTTATGTGGAACCTTCTTCGTCCCTGTTTCATCTTTCCATCTAGACTCCTTGCATACTGGGCACGCATTCAAGTTAGCATAATCCTTACAAAACAACACACAATTGTTGGTGCAGACATGGATGTTTTCGAATGCAAGGCCCAATTCTTTAAGAAATTTCTTGGCCTCGTGATATGATTTTGGCAACTCACTCCGAGGGTATCCATCTAACAGCAGCTTCATCATTGCGGTAAATGTTGTATTGCTGATTCAATAACGAGACATCATATACAACAGCCTCACCATAAAGGAAAATTTTGAATGGCTAGAACCCGGGCTAAGCGCCTTCTTCGCATCTTCAAGAACTCTTCCAAAACTGTTCTCCATCAGCCTCTGCCGCTGCAAACAGTTCGCCTATCATTTCTGGTACTCCATGATCATCATCGTAAACATCATCGTCCTCATCCACATGTATCCCAAAGTCATGATCATGTCCTTCGGCCTCCTGATCTATACCGTCATCATAAATTACAACATCTGCAGGCTCCGCATGATGAATCCACCTAGTGTATGTAGGTGACATTCCATAAATGTGTATATGGGTTTCTACTTAAGTCTGATGCATTAGCCTTCGATTATGACAATTGATGCACAGACAACGGATGTGTTCGTCTTCGGGGTATCTTTCACTAACAAATTTCATAAACTCTTCAACTCCCTTCACATATGTAGGAGTGAATTGTTTCCAAAAAACCCAACTTCTATCCATCTATTGTCACAATAAAAGTAACCTGGCTTGTATTAACTCCCTAAGTGTGATTGAAGCAAACACAATTCAAAACCACATCTAACTCATGTATATATCAACAAAATTCGAACACAAATCAAACCTTATGTACCCGCGACCAAATCCCATGCTTTCCCCGCACAATGAATGCCAGCGCAGTTCTTCAGTCCTCATGTCGTCATGTCGTCGATGGGAGGTTTAGGTCGCATTGTTGATGATGGACGATCATGGGTCTATCTATGGCCCAGGTCTTGTGATCCATACAATTGTCATGTTTAAACCTTACAAATGCACAAACTTTCTTTCTTTTTTCAAGAGTGGTCGAGTAGCCCAATAGTAACGCTGTTACCCGCCTAGCGCCAGGTCGCGAGTTCAAAGCTCGACCCACGAAGTTTTTTGCCAAAATAAAAGGTCGAGGTTGCTATTAACCGGGGTCTATGGCCCACACATCGAACACTGTCAAGTGGTGCCATTTAAAAAAACTGATCTGTGACCAATTCGTTTGATCACTATGTGGACCAAACGTGGCAAAGTATCTATGACCATATCAAAACATAATCTGTGACGAATATTTTCATCATTACAATGAAGCGCACCGACAACATGATCTATGACGATTCCCATTTGGTAATACATGACGTTCCTACCGCTTTCGTCATTAAAAGTCAAGCCAAAACTTCATCCTGAGTACCTTGTGACGAAACCAAAATTTTCGTCATAGAAAGATGTCATTCTGTGACCAAAGTTACTAGCGTCACTAGAAAATCGTCACTAAAGATCATATTTCTACTAGTGTATAGCTCTTGTATCTCTCCTTCTTTGTAAGACTTTATCTTATTCAATATATTACTTTTACTCTACTTTACTTAGTATTTACTTTGAGCATTACTATAGTATTGTTATATGCTTTTGCTTATTACTAGCCTTTACATCAATAGTCTGTGATCCTTGTGACCTTTCCCGTATGCGATCATTGCCTGTCATAGGGTGCTTTGATTATAGATCGTAGTCAAAGTAGTAAGTTGTGTGTAAGAGTGGTGGTTATACATCATCTTACCCTTGGTTACCGCTTGTTGCATGGATTGTTTGTGGTAGCTAGCAAGAGAGTGATAGCCTTGTCTAGTCTTTCTATTCCACCATGTGTTCTTAGGCAAGTTTTTAAAAGGTAAGGCCCCCGTAAGAAGAGGGCGCGGTCCAGTAGGAGTTTTGTCCTCTTACTAATCTATCCCCTCTCCTAGTATACTTGTATTGAGGAGACAAACTATAGTGTTTACACTAATTAATTTGCTAAGTATATTGAAGTAGAGTGAATTACACAGGAGTCCCTTTACTCTCTTGTTGTCCTCCCACCTAGCTATACTATCTAGTTCTTTCTAAGTATAATTTACCTTGGCTTATTCATTCATCAACCCTTCCTATCACATATATCGTTTACCCCCCTACCCTAGTTGGTACTAAGTTGAGGTGCTCTCTAGGATCTCTCTCTGATTATCATTTCTAGCCCAGCTTTCCCTTGGGAAATATAAATTACGATACCTTGGAATACTCATAGGTGAAGTGCTACAACGGTATAATCTGTGCGCTTGCGGATTTATCAAATAGTCATAAGAAATACCAAGAAGCATTTATGGCGCTGTTGTTGGGGAAAGTTTAGCCTAGAAATTTTAATTAGATTGAATCCAGAGATACTCGTTAACGTAGTTATCAATTAGTCATAGGGGCTTACCCCTGTCTGTGTCTTCCTTTCTTGTGAAGTCAGACAGTGTATGAGTGGTTTCCAACTGCAGGGAAACTATCTAGAAGATCCCGAGCAGTTGCTGAGGAGGACTAAACGTCCTCAAGTTCCCCACAGAGGTTCCCAAAGCACCCTATGACAGGCATTGATCGCATACGGGAAAGGCCACAAGGATCACAGAATATTAATGCAAAGGCTAGTAATAAGCAAAAGCTCACAACAATACTATAACTAGTATAGTAATGCTCAAAGTAAATATTAACTAAAGTAGAGGAAAAAGTAATGTATTGAATAAAGTAATGTCTACAAAGAAGGAAAGATACAAGAGCTATACCAGACTTTCCAGAAGACAACACCGAAAATCCCGAGCACAGCTCGACTCAAATCTAACTCCCACTTTAGACTAACTACTAAGAGAATTTTAAGTGATTGAGCTTGTAGGCTTGTCCACCATGAGTTAAGAGGGGAGAGTGATCCTCTATTTATAGTGGGAGGTGGAGTAGCGGATACTCCATCGCCACGTCATCGATCCAGGAGGCTTCAACTCTCCACCCTTGGATCAATCGCCTTAGAGTGGATGGTCTTGATCTTCAACATGTGCTAAATGAGTTAGGCGGTTACCAGGTGTAGCACCAACCTAGGGGGAGATCGGCCAACCCCCCCTATGGCCTGTGGGCCCTGCCTTCGTCTTCTAGAACATGTCCCGCTAGTCAGGGACCAAGTGGGGGATTGGTGGGCCCTATGGGGGTCGGCCAACCCCCTTCTAGGGTTTGTGGCCCACCTCGGCTTTCGAAATGATGGTCCCACTTGTCATGTGTGTTGGTTGTTTGTTCTGAGATAATTGTCATGTTGTTCTCCTTGATGTGGGCCCATGGATCCATGTGAGTTGCATTTGAGTCGTTGGGAGAAAGCACAAGTTGATCTGAGGGTTGAGAGTCACTTAGGGGTGCTTCTCCTGGATCATGGCCAGAGGGGAGAGCTGGTGGGCCCTATAGGGGATCGGCCAACCCCCTATGTGGGTCCCACTAGCTTTCCTTTGCTCCATTTCTTCAAATCTACATCAAATACTTCATGGACATGTGAAACTTGTTATTTTGTACAGTATGCTCATGATGTGATTGTTTATCCTTGATCCTGAGGTTGTTGACATCATTTTGGTTATATCAAAGTGTATCATTCTTGGTGCCAACAGTCATCATCATAGGAGGGTGCTTCATCATCACTATCACTACCACTTGAGTCACCACTGTCATCATCATCCTCTTTTTGTACCTTCTTGTCACCTTTAGCCATGAGGCATAGGTGTGTAGAGGATGAGCCCGGTGATGATGGAGGAGGTGGCGGTGGAGTAGAAGAACCAATCACCAATGCGGCCACCTTCTCATCCTCACTTTCATCATCGGAGGAATCACTTGAGTCCTCAATGTCGGTGAGCCAATCACCAACAATGTAAGCCTTGCCATTGTTCTTCTTCTTGTGGAAGTTGAAGTTCTTCTTCTTCTTCTTGAATGGATTTTCTTGTTTCTTCTCATCATCATCACTTGAATCATCTTGTGCACCCTTCTTGTTCTTGTAGTTCTTGAACTTGTCTTTCTTCTCTTTGGTTCATTGATGTGCTAGATGACCAAGAATCCCACAATTGTAGCACTTCATTTGGGAGATGAGCTTCCTTGAAGAGCTTGTGAAGAATTTATTCTTCTTTGAGTCAAACTTGACTCCATTCTTGTTTAGCCTATTCAACATCTTGGTGGTCTTCTTCACCATGAGAGGAATGTTGTCTTCATCTTCATCATCACTTCATCTCTCAAGCACCACTTGCACTTTGCATCTTTCCTTGGAGGATGCCTTGAGAGCCAAGCCCTTCTTTTCCTCTTTCTCTTTTTATTTATCTCTCTTCTTGGAGGAGGATGAAGAGCCATCATTGATCTTCATGTACATCTCATGAGCATTAATCTTGCCCAACACTTGTGTTGGTGTAGATGTGGAGAGATCCACTTGGTGAAGGATTGTGATGATGTGGCCATACTTGTCAATTGGCAAGACACAAAGAATCTTGCACACCATATCGGCCTATTGCATTTGGTTGAGCCCAAGTCCATTTGATTATTCTACGAGAATATTGAGTTGTGAGTACATCTCATTAGTATTTCCATTTGCAAGCATAGTAAAGGAATTTAACTTTTCCATGACCAAATGATAGCATTCCTCACGCTCTCTCTTTGTGCCTTCATGAAGCGCACAAATAGTGGTCCACGACTCATATGCGTCTTTGGAATTATGCACACGGTTGAAGACATCCTTGCATATGCCGCGAAAGAGGATATTCTTTGCCTTGGCATTATGCTTCTCAAAGTAGCGGTCCTCGGTAAAGTAGGATCCTCCCTTAGTGGCGGCTTTGAGAACTCCAATGTCCATGACCTCTAGATAGGCTTCCATCCAAACCTTCCAATAAGGAAAGTCCTCAGCATCGAACATAGGGGGTGGGCGATCCCCATGGGACATTTTGCTCTAGGCAGTGAAGCCTAATTTAGAGCAACAAGGCTTTGATACCAATTGGAAGGATCAATATGCCCAAGAGGGGGGGGGTGAATTGGGCTTATTTCAAATTTCTAAAGCAAATATGAAATCATAAAAAAATGTCAATCACCCCCTAGTGCCTATGGTAGTGGGTCCTAGCTAGAAAGCGGTAGCAAGGCATAGAAAGGTAGAACCCCTACAAAATTATAGTATGAAAACCAAGAACAAGAGCGTAATGTAAATGCAGTATGAAAGGAGCTAGGGATAGAAAAGCTTGACACGATGACGTCTTGCCGTGGTATTGAGGAGTCGACACTCCCCTTAGTCCTCGTTGGAGCACCTCACAAGGTATTGCTCCCCCTCAATCCCGTGCAAGGGATGAGTGCTCTCTATGGGCTGGTTCTTTGCCACTTCGACTCGGTGAACCGCCCACAACCAATCACAAGTCGATGGAGAAGGGCCACCGATAATCCTTCTGGCGATCACCTTCCTCCAAGCACCACTAGACCATCTAGGTGATGTCGATCACCTAGAGTAACAAGCTTCGATCTTCACTTGACTCAATCAAGCTTCACAGCTTGAGTGGATGCACACTTGAACTCTTGGATGAACTAGGGAGAGGATTGATGGATGGATTCACAAATCTCTCTCACTAGGGCTCTTGCTCTCTTCCGAAACCTCACAAGGTGTTTCTCAGCAAATGAAATGAGCAAAGGTAGGTTGGGAAGGCAAGGGATGGGGGTATAAATACTCATACACACAACCAGCCCACGGGCAAGAAAAACAGGCAATTTAAGTTGGTATCAGACGCTTCGATGCCTAGGCAATAGACGCTCCAATGCCCTGCCCAACGGCTAGTGACTGTTTGAAAACCCTACCAATGGATGCTCCGTCTGTTGGCAACGGACGCTGAACCCCAGCGTCCGATGCAAACTCGATGCTCTCGGGTTTCTAGAAATTAATCCAATGGACGCTGCCTAGCGTCCGATGGCTTGCCAACAGATGCGTCCGTTGCAAACTGAGCCTCTCTGGAACTCTCTATAATGCCAACAGATGCTCGGGGGGAAAATCCTAGCATCCGACGCAACATCCTTCGCGACGGATGCGGCCTAGGACTCCAGCGTCCGATGCCAGAAAATGGCTCTCTCAACTTCGGCTTTCGTCATGATGAATATGGAAGTTGTTCTAGGCTATCTTACGGTCACCATAGGCTTTCTTAGAGCTAAGGTTGTCAAGTGTGCACCACACCTAAGCAATGAAGCTCTCCTGAGTCAAGCTAATAGTCTCAATCCCTCTTGATAGTACGGTCAAAGATCAAATAAAGCCCTATCTATCATAAGTACCCTTCATCTCCTTATGGCACTTAGACTTATCAATCTAGGGTCTTCATCATATTTTCTTTGACATCCGAAATGATATCCATCTTGGGGCTATAGATGACCATTTGATGCCCATTCACAATTGTCACTGTGGCTAAGCTACGCATAGCCTCTACAAAACACACATTAGCCATAATAACATTCACTTGTCATTAATCACCGAAACCAATAGGGCCATGATTCTTCACCCACCTAGTGGCCCCTCATGCCACGCTTCTTTCCCACGTCTTCTGGTAGCTTTCAAAGTTCTATAGAGATTATCCCGTCGTGGGATAATTCCGATAATTATTCTAATAATTAAATCATTCCTTGCGGTTTTCTAGAAGACTCCCTAGAAAATAACAATATACCCAAACTTGTGGAGTTTGTTAGTTAAAGCCCTATACTTCTGTATTTTCATCATGCTTGATCCATTTATCATGTTTATAGTTATATTCAATGTTGATGTTATCCACCGTCAACAGTAGTGGATTAGTGAAACCACTCAAACTAAAATACTTGGATGTTGAACAATCACTCGTCACTAAAACTGAACATCATTGGATCATATCAACCATGTGTTCGCAGTTGCTAGGAACTTCTAGTCTTGGTAATGATGTAAGAAATGCCAACACCGGACTACTTATATAGTTTGAGGTGGAGTATGGGCCAACAAACTACCATGTCATCAATTCGTATTACCTTTAAAACTCTCTAGTGCATCCATACACCAAGTTTCACGCACCATTGTATCAAAATCACATTGAAACCCGGTGGAAATGCATCCCAAGAGGCGGTGGAGAAAGCTTCTAGCAGCCGGAGATCAGCCAGCCCCACCCTAGGGTCAATCGACCCACTTTCATGGCCCAATGGGCTTGATCTAGAGTCCTCTAGAACCTTCTAGCGCCAGTTTCCGATCCGTTTGCCCAAGTTATCGTCTCATGGTTGGATTGTCCCCTCTAGATCCTACTTTAGTCCTTGGAGAATATAGATTCACCAAAGCTATGAAATTCTATTAGTTTAACCCTTAAACATATATTGAGTGATGGTTCTAGAGTGTTCTAGAATCTTTCCAAGTCGAATTTCGTTATAGATTTGATACATTTCTCATCGGGGCTCCAATTATAGCAAAGGATATATCTGTTTCGATCGTGTGGAGTACTCCAATTCCTCATTTTGATGTACTTTTTGGAAAGTTTGTCAAGTTCTACTTTCCAATGGATCAGTAGTCTTACCTATATCTTCTTGTATGCATTCGTAGTCGATAGTTTAATGTCGAAACATTTTCTACCAATGCTACTGTGTTACCATGTTTTGTCCCAATGGCCCATGTATCAGGTAGAGTCCATTAGAGATACGTCTTAAGTTGTAGGATGACCCCAACAACTCTATGGTCATCTTACCCTGTACTTATATGCATCTATAGCCACCACAAATTGTTAGGGTTTTGTTTTGATGTAAGTTTAGCTCCTACTACTTCCTTATAGATGCATGTGTCGACTAGACCATCTATTCTACTTAATTCGGAACCCCACCTTCATGTGTATCAGATCAGAATCTCCAACTCATATCTGTAATTGATTGCTTGTTCTTGTTTGTTCTTCGATTGTTTGCAGGAATAACCTTAGTGGTTTGGTTGGTTGTGATCCACAAGATTGTGAGCAATCTCTAGAATTGGTGTATCCATTGCTAAGGAACAACATCCTTGGATGGTTGAATTCGGGTCATGAACATCTCTCTAGTTAAATCAAAATTATCTATCTCCATCGAAAGATCAGGACAACCATACTCTCATCAGTTTGTATGTGGTCCCGAGGGAACATGAACATTGAGGTCTTAAGCAACTGATAGGCAGGTGCATAAAAGCAACTCCAAATTATTTTTATATGATTTCTAATTTACAGGGATATAGATTTTGATGAAAAAATACTCTACAATGTCATTTAAGAGTACATTTTAGACGTCTTCTAAGAGTACATTTTAGAAAGACTCTTGAAGATGTTCTAACAAAAGTTATCTATGTAAAAAAGCTAAAATGGACGATAATTTAGGACAGATGGTGGTATTATTTAACCATAATTTGTCTGCAACAAATTGAATATTGGTATACACAGACCTTATTACTTTGTTGGCATAATCTTTGAACAAGTAAAATCGAGGGATATACTGATCTCCATATATATATGCATATTCTTTTTTACTGTCGTTTCAGAAAGATTTTGCACAGAAGAAACAGTTCTTGCTATGGTAACATGTACATCTCCGGACTTATTTCAAAAAAACAAAACAACTTCCATTCTATGCGATTACTTCTGATACAGTACTATATATTCTCGTTGATGCACTCTGTCATAATGTACAAGCACTGAACTTGTTCCAGTTTCGAGTGTACTTGCTGCTTCCAGTGTGCTAAACTTTTGAAATCACAGAAAGCAACAAATAAAACTTAATCACCCCTCAACTCCTCGAAATCCTATCAAAATGATATCGTTTGAATGGCGCTCGTATCCATGTACGCAAAAAAAAGACTTGGTACGAATGTTCATTCACTATTTCGCATTCGTCAAGGGCCATTTTGTCTAGATGCAACCCCTAAGAAGATATTCTTGTTACGTACTGAGTAAGTGTTTGTGTTTGACTAGTTGATCGCCCTTGACAGTTCAGTTGAGCATGGCAAGGGAGAAAACCCACCCTTTGCTTACGAAGCTGGAGAATGATATTGCTTGCTTTCCAATCAGTATGTTTAATTCAATGTCCATACATCTATTCTGAGAATGTGTGTGCATAGCCAAATTGTTCTGTAACTTTGAAGCTATTGTTGATGTTGTCTGGAGCTGATGGGTCGGTCAGAGCTCTGTTATTTCAGCAACACAATTAATGTTTAGCTTGTAAGATTACGATGGCATGATTTATGCTTTCTAAGGTTGCCAATATCCAGTGTAATGAGGGATACTGTTTTTAATATCTTACAATTACCCATCAATTGTTTAATGAGTCATAGGTATGAGTTGCATTTAGCTGACGACTAACGATTAGCTACCAGTTTGCAGAGATCGATGTGCGGAAATATGTTAGTATTTGTCCTTAGCAATGCAAGATGCACTGAAGCTTCGTTCCTTGAGTTAGCCAATTTATTTACAAAGTTCATCACACTTGTTACTTGGTTCATTATTATATTTTGTTCCAAAAGCCCTGAAGTTAACTCCGTTATAGATGATTCAGTAAACTGAAAAGTGTTACACTTTTTTTTTTTGCGGGGACTGAAAAGTTACACTTAAGCTAGCTTCCTAGTACTTTCACCGTACAAACGCTCAGCACCACTGATGAAAAGTCATCGAGATCAGAGAAGTTTTGTCGGAGGAACTACACAAAATAATCTACATGCATGCATCTGACGATTTAATCACTCTGTTCCATGCACGCTTGGATAGCCAGCTGTCCACTATACTTATTTTTTTCGTCATTTACCACTGTAATTCTCTAATAGAGAGGTGATGGCCGCCCATGGATTACCATCTCCAAAGCAATTCCCGGATATAATAATGGCAAGATGAGTTCCTGTGTCAGGGGGGTGCCCCTAGTCGGCAAACAAGCTTCTTGCATATGAGGGGTATGATCTTCTTGCGATACGATATCTTCCATGTATTTCTCCAGTCATCACAACAGATCGTCCACCTCTATATAAGGGCTTCTCTTCATCTTTGCTCCACGACACTTAGCTAGCTAGGGTCACCACCAACTCACACCAACCTTTCTGAGAACCAAAACATAGTTTGGTCTCCCTAGTCTAAAAATACCAGCTGCATCGATATATACTTCTGTAGCTATATATCAGCTACAATGAAGGTTGGAAGCCAGATGAAGCAGATGGGGAGGCTGAACAAGTCTCTCAGGGAGAAGAGGGCCAAGCTCTACATTATCAGCCGCTGCGTTGTCATGCTTCTCCGCTGGAGTGATTGAACGATCGATTTGCCATGTATATTATGACATGGCAGATCCATTGATCTACCCTGCTTGTTTCAATCCGTCGGCCCCTCCGGTTTTTGGATCTTTTTTGGCCCTGCCATTTCAGCAGGGCTTCAGATTCCTGTGCTGCGTCATGGTTGCTGTTTTACATGCAGTGTGCTTATTCGCACATGTTCATGTATGTAATGCTTCCATGATAGCATTTTAGGAGGGACCGGTTGATTGATGTTTTCATTCACATTTGTTTTTCCCTTGCTGCCTCTTTTACTAGAGGCCAGAGGGTGTGAGGATGCATTTAACTACATGGTTGATGCATTTCTTGCCAACCAATGGTGAAGGTTTGGTATTGTATCGTTGTAAGAATTCAATTGCCCGAAGGTTACAATAAAAACTCGTCACCGGTTGTCCTGTTTGATGATCAAGATAAGAGTCAAGACGATCGACCACATGAGGCTCTCATGAATCCGGTGAGATGTTGTTGTCATGTTTCCTTGTGTCGAAGAAGGGAGGAGAAATATATACTGCAAGACCTTTTTAGGTCTTGATATATTTTTCTAGTCCTTTTCATTATTGCACTCAAAGTGCTCATTTTTATTACTAAGTTGTATTCAATTGATCAGCCAGAACTGTTCTATACAGTGTTTACACTAGAGACGAGTCATGGATTGGCCATCTCTTCTAGAATAAATAAGGCTGAAATGTATTCGAAATGGAAAACTATACGAAATATGGATTTCAGTTTGGCAGAAAGATTTTTCTTGAACGATATTACGTACTAGCAGTATCATGCAAAATACAGTTTCCTACATATATATACTAAGACATTCCTGATTTCTTGGCCTATCTCACTCCAATGTAAGACAACGACCATCCATGAAGATGACTTAAAGGAAAATAATTCAGGAAATTAAGATACGGCATATCACTACTACAGAACACACCTTTGGATGATTTCCAAAATCGGCTTTAGCCCCGGTGGAAATTGCACCCGGGGCTAAAGGTACCTTTAGTCCCGGATGGTAACACCAACCGGGACTAAAAGTCCCTTCCCAACGGCTCATTGGCCAAACATTGTCAGGGGAACTTTTCGTCCTGATTGGTGTTACCAACCGGGGCTAAGGTGCCACGAACCGGGGCTAAATCTTTAACCCGGTTTGTGGCACCAACCGTGGCTATTTCTAGGCCTTTAGTCCCAGCTGGTTCTATGGATCGGGACTAAAGATCCAACCCCCTATTTGATCTCTCTTCCTCCCCTGTCCGAGCCCGGAGAGGTCATTTCTTCCTCTCTGTTCTTGCTTGTTCTTGGTGTGTTCTTCATCTCCTCTTCGGCCATTGCTTCATTTGATCACTTCTACGCTTCCATCGACTCGTTGAAAGGTTACTATCTTCAACCTCTCACTTCTACGCCTCCATAGAGCTAGTCTATATGTGATTTTTCTTTATGATTATTACTCTTTTTTGCCATTTTAAGCTTCATTCACTTGACATTGTTTGAATAGTTTGAACAAGGCAACTAAAACTAGTATTCTAAGTATACACCTTTCATTTCTAGGGTATTATATGTTCCACATTTCAATATTAGTTTAGCTTAGTTTGAGAAATATAGATTCTTAGGATATTATTAAATGATGAATTTATGGTGGACTGTTCTTGATTTATATATATGCCACTTGAGCTCAAAATAATTATATATTTAGATTAATAAAGTAGCTACATAGAATACTTTAGTTGTATACATGGCACATTTGATGATTTTACAGAAATGTAAATTTTAGTTGTTTATTTTCTTTGTTTAGAATATAAGGAATTTATAATATCTAGTTTGGAAAATGAATATAGAGTGTAGATGACAACTGCTTCGGGACACTCGGCCTCTGATCGGGTTCCAATGCGACTAAGGCCAGACCTCCCTCTCATTACCTGTAGCAAGTGTATGCAAAGGACTGTGAAAGGGTGAAGCCGGGTCCCAACAACCGTCGGATCTTCTATAAGTGTCCAGATCGCAATGTGAGTTATATATTTTGTCACATTTGATGGTTATGGTTAATTTGTACCTATATTTCCTGATGATTTTGATTCAAGTGTTGATTTTTTATTTCTATTTTCAGTGGGATGGCACTGGATGCCGCGGCTGGTACTGGGAGGAAGAGTATGTTACACACGTCGTGAAGGCTACGAAGGCTGATGAGGTAGTGAGCCAGCTCAAGAAGTCTATCGATGCTGAGCAGACGAATGATGATTTGTCTGCTTTAGTTGGGATTGGTCGGGAGATCATTATGCTACTGAAGTGCATTTTAGGTTTTCTGTGTATTGTGCTAGTGGTTTTAGCATACACTATGTCGAGGCTTTCATAGAGCATACATTAGTATTTGTATGACTCGGAAATGACACATGATGGTGTTCCATCTCGATCATGTTATTTTAATGCAGACGACCTTTCGTTCGGTATTTTATAATTTCATTTTTTGACCAAAATGAGAAATTTAATTATGTTTTGGGTCATATAATGCAGACGATGACACGCGATTGGATGTACAATGTAGATCGCCGCTCCAAAGAGTTGTTTGATGGCGTGCATGATTTCTTAAGAGCGGCTAAGACAAACAAGCGGGATGCTAATTTCATGTGTTTTCCATGCACCTTGTGCAAGAATTTGAAGGAATATTCTAGCTCAAGGACTGTTCACTCACACTTGTTGAAGTCGGGTTTCATGTCAAACTATATTTGTTGGACCAAACATGGAGAAACCAGAATTATGATGGAAGAAGACGAAGAAGAGCAATTGGACACTGATGACATTATTGCTCAATATGGTGACTTCAATGATATACAATAGTGGAAGCAGAAGAAGAAGAGGCAGGGGTAGAGGACACACTCTTTGAAGATGATTGTCTTGTTGAAGTCATTCGTGATGCACAAAGAGATTGTGAAAGTGAAAAAGAGAAAGCTAAGTTTGACCGTATGCTAGAGGATCACAATAAACTACTATATCCGAGCGCCGAAGATTGGCCAAATAAGTTGGGTACAACACTGGAGTTGCTACAATGGAAGGCAAAAAATGACATATCCAACAAGGCATTTGGGCAATTACACAAGATCAATAAAAAGATGCTTCCGAAGCCTAACGAATTGCCTGCCACTACGTACGAAACAAAACAGGTCGTGTGCCCTCTGGGATTAGAAATCCTGAAGATACATGCATGTCCTAATGACTGCATCTTGTACCGTGGCAAGGACTATGAGAATTTGGATGAATGCCCCGTATGTAAAGCGTCGCGGTATAAGATCAGACGAGATGACCCTGGCGATGTTGAGGGCGAAGAACGTCCTAGGAATAAAATCTCTACCAAAGTTATGTGGTATGCTCCTATAATACCACGCTTGAAACGTCTGTTCAGAAACAAGGACCATACAAAGTTGTTGCGATGGCACAAAGAGGATCGTAAGACAGACAACATGTTGAGACACCCTGCTGATGAGTCCCAGTGGAGAGCAATTGACAGAGAATTCCCAGAGTTTGCAGAAGACGCAAGAAACTTAAGGTTCGGTTTGAGCGTGGATGGTATGAATCCTTTTGGGGAGCAGAGCAGTAGTCATAGCACTTGGCCTATTACTCTATGTATCTACAACCTTCCACTATGGTTATGCATGAAGCGGAAGTTCATTGTGATGTCGGTGCTGATCCAAGGCCCAAAGCAACCTGGCAATGACATCGACGTCTTCCCAAGGCCCTTAGTTGAGGAACTCTTGCTTTTATGGAGCAAACCAGGTGTACTGTGTGGAATGAGTACAAACAGAAACACTTCGACCTGCGAGCATTGTTGTACGTAACAATCAATGATTGGCCTGCCCTAAGTAATCTTTCAGGACAGACAAACAAGGGATATAATGCATGCACACACTGTTTTGATGACCTTGACTGTGTATATCTGAAAAAATGTCAAAAGGTCGTGTACCTTGGCCATTGTCGTTTTCTTCCTAAGAATCACCAAGCTAGAAAAAAGAAAAGCATTGTAAAGAAGAAGTGAAACGAACCAAGCCTGACAACCAAACTGGAGAGGAGGTACTTGATATGGTTAAGGCTGTGCAAGTAGTCTTTGGAAAGGGAGAAGGGGTCGTACCAGTTCCAAAAGATGCTAATGGACGCGCACCCATGTGGAAGAAGAAGTACATATTTTGGGAGCTACCCTATTGGCATGTCCTAGAGGTCTGCCACGCGATCGACGTGATGCTCTTGACAAAGAATGTTTGTGTGAACCTGCTAGGATTCATGGGTGTGTATGGAAAAGCCAAAGATACACTTGAAGCACGACAGAACTTGCAAGACATGAAAGAACGAGACATTATAAAATCCTGCTAGCTACACTCTTAGCAAAGAAGAGAAGGAAAGCATGTTTGAATGTCTAAGTAGCATCAAGGTCCCATCTGGATTTTCCTCCAATATAAAGAATATAATAAATGTGCCAAAGAAGAAATTCCTAAACTTAAAGTCTCATGACTACCACGTGCTTATGACGCAATTGCTTCTGATTGCGTTAAGAGGAATTCTACCTCCACATTTACGTCTAGCCACTATGAACTAGCTCCTCAATGCAATTTCTCAGAAGGCAATCGATCCAATGGAACTAGCTGCTCTACAGAATGATGTGGTTTAGTGCCTTGTCAGCTTTGAGTTGGTTTTCCCTCCATCCTTCTTTAATATCATGGAACACCTCCTAGTTCACCTGGTCAAGGAGATTAGTATTCTCGGTCCTGTGTTCCTACACAACATGTTCCCTTTTGAAAGGTTCATGGGAGTCCTGAAAAAATATGTTCACCAACATTCTCGCCCAGAAGGAAGCATCGCCAAGGGCTACGGGGCAGAGGAGGTCATTGAGTTCTGTGTTGACTATATTCTCGACCTTGACTCGATTGGTGTTCCTGAATCAAGACACAAGGGGAAACTTAGTGGGAAAGGAACACTATGGATGAAAACATATATCGGTACGGGGTGTATTATTTCAACAAAGCACACTACACAGTTCTTCAAAACTCCTCCGTGGTGGAGCCGTATGTCGAGCTACACAAAGAAGTTCCTACGATCCGAGTTTTCAGGGAAGAATGAAGCTTAGATTATGCGTGAACACATGAAAACTTTCAGCGATTGGTTGCAAAAAAAATATCTTGGTGATGACAGTATTGATGAGCAACTGTATTTGTTGGCTAGACAACCATCATGGCACATCCTCACGTACAAATCCTACGAGATAAATGGAAATATATTTTACACTGTAGACCAAGATAAAAGGAGCACCAACCAAAACAGTGGTGTCCGCGTAGATGCCATTGACCCAAATGGAAAATGGCAAACATATTATGGCCGCATAGTTGAGATTTGGGAACTATACTATGCACCTAATTTTAAAGTCCCTTTGTTTAAGTGCCAATGGGTGAAGATAACCGGAGTCGGGTAACAATTGACAAGAATTATGGGATGACAACAGTGGACCTCGACACTATTGGGTACAAGGACGAACCATTCGTCCTTGCTGCTGATGTGAATCAGGTGTTCTATGTAAAAGACATGTCTACAAACCAAAGAAAGGAAAAAACTATGACAAATCAATCATCAATGAGCCCAAGCGTCACATAGTTCTTTTAGGGAAAAGAAATATTTTGGGAATTGAGGACAACTCAGACATGTCAGAACTTTACGAAAGGGATGACCGAATTGCGCCATTCAGTGTGACCACAGACCCAAGCATAATTCTAAATGCCGAGGACACTCCATGGTTACGACATGATCATGACCAATGGACATATGTCAAGAAGAAGATCACTAATGTGCCCGCTTGATGTAGCTAGCTTAGCAGTGTGATGTCGATCAAGTGACATGTGTATTTGGTCAATTAGTGTCATTAACAATTTTCTATTTAAGGGTACACTTATTTGTCGCATAATTGGACAATGAATGGTGAAACACAAATAGTTTAATGTTAAAATAATGCATAAACTAATTTCCTGTTGGTAACCAAGCATTTTAATTTTTTTAATTGAACAATATACTTTTGCATTAACCAAATTCTAATGGTTAGTTACATTTATATTTGATATTATAAAAAAGGAAAAAGATTTTATGTTATACATTTTTCTAGTGTATAATAAAGCAAAAGGAAATTTAATGGTTATTTTTTTAAAATTTTGTGCCATATATTTAATTTATTATGAAATTTACAAGACCTATAGCAATTTATATAGATATAAAACTATATACAATACCAAAACATCTAAAAGAGCCACTAAAATTTTGATTGGCGCCTAAATGGGCGTTTAGCCGCGGTTGGTATCACCAACCGGGGCTAAAGGACCTTTAGCCGCGGTTGGCAATACCAACCAGGGCTAAAAGGTTCAACCTTTAGCCGCGCTTAGTATTACCAATCAGGGCTAAATGTCCTTTAGCCTCGGTTGGTAATACACCCCACGGCTAAAGGCCGCCTACCTATATAAGCCGTGGATGCCTCTCTCCTTCCTCATCTGCCTCTTTCCTTCAACTGCGACGTCGATCTCGAGCTCCTCCATCCCGCCGCTGCGACCCTCTGCACCACCACCGGACGCCACGTGCGCCACCGCCGGCCGCCACCTCCGCCTCCGCACCGGCCCCACACGGCCCCTCCTCGCCTCGCCTCGGCTCGCGCCCGCACGCCGTCCTCGCCTCAGCTGCTAGCTAGCTTCCCTCGCCGCCCCGTACTCCGCGCCGCCACCGCCGCCATCAGCTCCCGTCGCGTCCGAGCCCGCGCCGCTGTGCCCGAGCCCCCACAGCCGTCCTCGCCTCGGCTAAAAGTTGATTTCTAAATTGATTTGTTAGAAAATTTGGAAAATTGATAACTATATATATATTAGTTGCTTGCTTTATTTCACACACACTAACATTATATATATACATGTTTTTCTAGGCAGATCGAGAGGACATCGAGGAGGAGAGAAGAAGAATAAGAAAAAAAAACAAGAAGAAGAAGAGGAAAATTAAAGGTGAATTGTTAGATATGGATTTGTTAGAGAAATATTGACCTTCCATTATTGCAAAAAACATGTATATATATATGATTTGATAGATGGATTTGTTAGAGAAATATATATTGACCATAATTCCATTATTGCTAGAAAACATGTATATATATGATTTGATATATAGATGGATTTGTTAGAGAAATATTGACCTTCCATTATTATTGCTAGCTAGTAAACATGTATATTGACCTTTTGGTTACTCTAAGTGTGCCTAACTCTAAGTGTCTAAACCCTAAGTGTCTACCCTAAATCCTTCACACACACACACACACATACACACACCCCTAGTGCTCAACTCTAAGTGTCTACCCTAAACCCTAAGTGTCTACCCTATAGATATACATCCTAAGTGTCGATCTACCCCCAAGTGTGCCTAACTCTAAGTGCCTAAACCCTTTACTATATATAGTTGCAGAAATGGACGACCCGAATGACATGGAGGCTTTCTTGATTTCAATGATCAACGATGGCACTAATCAAATAGTAGATGGGACTAATCAAGTAGTAGATGACACTAATCAAGTAGACGACAACACCAATCAAGTAGATTACGGAAGTCACTACCTTGCGCAAGATGTTGAGTAAGAAAATATTGAGCAAGAAAATATCGCGCAAGACAATGTTGCCGAGGTATATATATGTCTACAACTCTTGTGTATACATAAAAATCAAAATAATTACACTAAGTTTTGTGTGTCTACATACATATAGCCGTCTGCATCAACGACAACTACGGGGAAGAGTAAAAATGTACGAGGCCCGAAGAAGACATTGGAGGGTCGGTACATTATCACAAAATTCAATGAAGAAACAGGGCAGTACTTGGACCACATGCACATAGATTTGCCAGCAACTATGGTTACCTTGTAAGGGATAGGCTTCCGATCAGTGCTCGTGAATGGAGACAAAGGAAAGGACATCCTGACATTAGTTTTGTCTCTGATCGTGACAAGGAACTAATTTGGCAAGAAGTCCTTCAACATTTCTCGCTCGATACAGAAGATGAAGCGTTGCAGGGGAGAGTTAGGGACTTGGCTATGAAGAAGATGACAACATATTTCCAGACCTAGAAGAAGAAATTGCACACTGATTTTATCAAGAAGAACCTGACTCCAGATTTCAACAATAAGGCCTACGTAAAGTTGAGACCGTTTTGGGATGACTTTGTAGCTTTCAAGACATCGGAAGAGGGCGAATCACAGCTAAACAGAACCAATAGAATGCCTGAGAAAAGCAATACCATCATCATATGGGATTAGGTGGCTACAAGACTGCCATTCCTAAGTGGGAAAAGAAGAAGAGGACCTTCAAGCTAGGGGAATCCAACCAGAATTAGATAACTGGGCTGAGCGCAGTAAGTGGTGGTTTTTGGGTCACGGGAGAGGCATTGACCCTCAGACTGGGAGATTAACGTATACCAAAGGACTGACAGAAGCAGCAGGGAAACTGGTTCATGCTCAATATATGAGGAACTAGGAATATGGTCACCAGATAGAGATAAAGATAAGCTGACATATGCTCTGGGGACTACGGAACATGGTGGGTGAACGAGAGGTCATGGCGCGGTGCCGTGGAAGCATGCCTTCCCTCAAGACAAAGATACATATAGAAGCCGCTAGAGAAAGAAGAAACAGGAGGAAGCTATCAAACTTAGCATGTCGCAAATGCTTAGTGAAGCACGCGAAGCAGCTATTCAAGCAAAAGACCGAGAAGAGAAACTTGAAGCGAGAATGAGAGAGGAAATCAAAAGGCAAGTGGAGTTAGCAATGAGACGAATGCAAAGTATTGGATCAGTACCGCAAGTCAACATCAGCCCATCAGCTTAGATGAAAAGCAGTTGTGCTTCCACGGAAGTGCCTCAACGTGGTGATGACGCAAAGAAACGCTTCCCCGTGGATGACATCACAGAACCGAATACACCATGTGAGCTGCACATTCCAGAGGGGGCTACCACAATCATGGTGGCTACCGGTATTGTATCTCCTATCGACCCTACGAAGACACCAATATGCCATGGGTCAAAAGTACCAGCTGGATATGCTCGCATCTCGGTGGATAGAGTTGAAAAAGGTCATCGCGATGTTCCGCTTGACATTGAAGGAGGTGATGGGAGACGACTTTAGGAAAAGCAGAGAAGACATTTATTTGTTGGTGCAAGCGCTATATCATTATTCCCGGGGCATCACCTCCTATTGTACTGTCGCCGCCTCCTCCTCCTCATCCTAGGTACGAATGAAAGTGAATCATACCTATCTCTTTTGTATTGGCTTAAATAGCGATACTTTATTCACACTCGTTGTTTTCACTGTAGGACCTCATCACCTGCTGGTCATAGTGTTGCGAGGGATGATGATGGTGAAATGCACGACACGGCTTCTTCCCCAGAACCTCCAAGGCGGTCTCCATCTCCGAAACCGGCCCCATCGCCTCCACGACGGTCTCCAACGCCGAAACCGTCCCCATCGCCTCCACGAAGGTCTCCAACGCCGAAACCGGCCCCATCGCCTCCACGACGGTCTCCCGCCGCCCCATCGCCAAAGAAGAGGACCGCCACAAAAGCAAAGGTGTCGGCCGCCCAACCAAAACCAAAGAGGCAAGCTACAAGGAAAGTTAAGATTCCTCCAAAACTTTCGTATGAGAAGACTGAAGAAGAAATAGATGATTCAGTAAAGGCCGCAGTGGACGCACATTTCCAAAAAAATATAGACAACCGTAAAGCAAAGAAAGAAGCTACGAAGCCGTTCTACGTACATCAATCAGCTCTAAGGCAGCAGTTGGAAGAAAAGAAGAGAAAGCTACGTGATGCTCAAAGAAATCTCCAATATAGGACTATGATCGCACTCTTGAAAAGGCAATTATCGAGAAGAAAAGAGCAGGAAGGGTGTCCCACAGCTCGGGGAACAATCGAAGCAATCAGTACCCCCGCTAGTTGCTGGGAATGAATATGGTTCAAACATTAGCGGCTAGAAGACTATAAGTGGCCCCAGGGTCAATTATGATGGAATTGAAGACTTCTTGAAAGGAGCTAGTCTAACCGCGACTCAATTTTACGGAAATGCACTAGTCGCAAATGCCACTGTAGTCGATGAGTGGAAGAGAACTTATGTATGTGGCAGAAGTCTGTACAATCCATCGGCCCTCACGGATCTTCGTACGCAAATGCGCAGGTTAAACTTGTGGTATATGGAGGCATGTACCAAAAGCCCAGATGACGACTGCATTTGCTTCAGAATTAGACAAGAACATTACTTTCGGGCGATGACCTTATATTTGTTCTGTATAGTGAGCTCCACCAACTATGCCATATGGACGCTCTAGACAAATCTTTGATGAGTTTCTACTGTCTCTAAGTGATCATTTCTTTTAGTAATATGACTATAGCACATATGTATATGTATAGTAACTAACTATCCTCAAACATATATATGCAGATTCTTGATGGCATACCTCAAATGTAAGGGAGACACGGAGATTGGTTTCATTGATCCATCAATCATATTCTCGGATCCAAACACTCCCCGCGATCAATGGATACCTCAAACTGAGAGGAATCTTCGGAGGTTCTTGGTCAACCAAAAGACCAGACAATATATACTCTTCCCATACAACTTTTGGTGAGTGTTGTTATCGTTTGCACAATTTGTCTTACTTATTACTCAATTCAGCATAAAGATATATATGTTGACTCTATAAACAAATGTGCAATTTTCACTGGATACTCATAGTCCTCGATATGAGAAGAAGTCAATTGATAATCTTGACTCATTGAGAAAACCACATGAGATTAACAAGATATGATAGACATTATCACGGGGTAACTTTGATCTTTAAATATAGATTCTCTTTAACTACACTGCATGATTTAATTAACTAATGAATCCAATTATTGAGCAGGGTTTTGGCATGGTTCGTCCCGAAACACCGTCCGGAACTAGAAGAGACACTAAAGGGTCCTCGTATGTTACCTGTAAGTTCTACTATCTCTCGTAATCTGTTACCTTATCATGCTTAACATATCGTATGATGACGATGGTTTAATCTTTTCATATCTTATAGTGAATTCTAAGGCAGCCACAAGGCAACAATCTGTGTGGATACTACGTTTACGAGTACCTCACGGTGTATGTAAGAAGAGATCTTACAAACAATCTAAGAGTATGTGATATGTATATATAATACATCCATTTTATTAACTAAATCCATTTGCTATTAACTAAATCTTATGTATATTAACATTGTTTCTTTATAATGCAAATTGAAGATGCTATGGTTGCAGCAACAGGTGTTGCAAGAAGACCGCCTCAAAGGAATTCAAGAGACATTTGCTAGATTTTTTCTTGACAAAGTCGTCAACCCTAAAGGCGAGTACTATTACAACACGGCCGAACCACTCAAGCCAAATCAAGACGAACATCCGTATGATATTTATGTGGCAAGAGTGTTTATGTCTTAAGTCAAGTAACAATGGATAATGATGTAAATTTTATGTGCATATATATATTTATACTTATAGAGTTTCATAGTTTTTTGTGTTTAATGTTTGAACTAACTTATAAGTGTGTGAATACATGTATTAGCAGCGAATACATGTATTAGAAGCGAATAATACACACATTTGAATACCTAATCTAATTGGAAAACCAAAATAAGAAATACCAAAATCAGAAAAAAAAAATGGGTCTTTTTGCCCCGGTTGGTAAAGGGTGCTGCCACGCGTGGCCCGCCTGCGCCACCTGGCTCACCATTTAGCCCCGGTTGGTATTACCAACCGGGGCTAAAGGTATGGGCCTGTGAACCGGGGCTAAAGGGGAGACATTTAGTTCCGAATTCTTAGTCCCGGTTCAGACACCGGGGCTAAAGGCCCTTACAGACCGAGGTTAAAAGCCGGTTCTGTACTTAGTGTATCATTCTATTAGAAATTATAATTCTAGCTACCTACTATATTGTTTTGGCCAACAAAAGAAAGGTCATAACCCATCATATATCATCTAGTATTCTTTTACTCATTGTCCTCGAGAAAGGAACCTCTGGGCATCCTCTAAACCAACGCAAACCTAGGCACTAACGTAATGATCACAACGTAGACATGTAGTATCATCACAATGTAGTACGTGGCATTTAGACGCACCAGAGACGGATTAATATATCCTATATGCATGTGTGTCAAACTTCGAGGTTTGCGGAAATAAAGATAATCATCGTTCGTTTAACTATGTTTAATCATACACCAAATGTTGCTAGTTTGAATAGACTAGCTAATTTTTAGTTGCTACTTCCTCTGAATCAAAATAATATCGTTTTTTGTTTTTATTTCATAAGTTTAACTTATAGAAAAATATATAATATTTTTATTTTCAAATAAATTTATTATGAAAAATATTAATTGTGTACCATAAATATTAACATTTTTATATAAAATTGGTTAAAATTATTTTTCGGAAATAATGATAGTTATTTTTAGACAGATAGAGTAGTTGTGAGTCCATGATACTTCTTTAGAATTACATAGTAAATGCAGACATTACAAATAAATGTACAATCACATATATGACTGTATGAGCGCACGCATCTAAAACCTATCTCTACAAGCATCATACCCATACTTTAGTACTATCTCTATTGTCACAAAGATATATAACTGTAGCCTTGTAATCAATCAAACTACTTATAAGATAATTAAGATTGTCAATATTACACTACTACATAAATCAATTTCCGCAGCGTCCCCATTTTGGGGTCTGTGGCGGGTACACCGTTTGCCCGCCGCGGTAAATGGGTGGCTGGCCTCCCAGGGCCGGCCGCCCGGGCCGCTGCTGCCATAAAAGATTAACCGCCGCGGGCGGCATAAGGCGCCCGCTGTAGTAAATACACATTAACCGAAGTGGACGTCTTAAAGGCACCCGCTTCCTTAAATCGTTAACTGCAGCGGGCGGGTTATGTCGCCCGCGGCGGTTAAAATTGAATTACCATGGCGGTCAGCTTATGTTGCCCCGCGGTTA